>VXBZ01008805.1:125209-211445 GCA_013399135.1 Heliornis fulica | reverse complement strand
CAGCTCCCTTAGCTGCTCCTCATAAGTTTTGTTCTGCAGACCCTTCACCAGCCTGATTGTCCTCCCCTAGACCCACTCCAGGACTTCAGTGTCCTCCTTGTAGTGATGGGCCCAGAACTGGACACAGTACATGAGGTGCGGCCACACCAGTGTCGAGTTCAGGGGAACAATCACCTCTCTGGACCTGCTGTGATATCTACAGATACAAACTTGTGCACAAAGTTTTAGTAACAACTTTATATTTTAAGCTTTTTTTTATATGATATCATATATATATATTTATATTGACAGTATTCAAGTTATGATTGATTGGTTGTTGGTTTTTTTCCTGTTTCCAAGGTAATGTGAGTTTTAATACAGTCTTTACATTGTTTTTTGTATAGAAATGTCTTTGGTTTTCTTTTGGGGGGTTGGAGGTTTTTTGTTTAAGAAAGTGTTTGAAAATACCATATGGAAATGTTTTGCAAGGAATCTGGAGACAGTGCTGTTATGAAATGTATCTAACGATTGGAGGATGTATAGTAGCAATATTAAATTAATTTAACTTGTTATTAACTTCAGGTTTGGGAGTAACCTTATTGGCACACCAGGGTAATTTTTTATTTCTTTGGCTTTGGAATATGAGTCTAGTCCCTGGAGCCTGGAGTTTCCTTACTTTTTTAAAAAAAAAGCAAAAGTACTCCTGTGTTTCTCTCTGTGATAAAATCTAGATGTTTCTGAGATGCTTTAAGCCTGTTGAAGCCAAGACGGGTACCTACCTATACTAGAAAAATGCTGCTGTTTGTTCAGTGTTGGTGGTGCAGCCTTGGTACGCAGCTGGACCAAGGTAACACAGTGAATCGTTTCCAGGAAACGTAGTGATGGCATTAACTTTGAGACTCTTACTACAGGGCTTATCCAAAGCTCCTTACCCATGCTGTTGAACTGACTTAGAGAGTCCTATCAGCTGAATGACAGAAAGTGTTCCTCGATGCAACTGGATACTGTATTTTCAAAATATAGTATATAGAGATTTTAGAGTACTTACTACAGGAGATGTCAATTTGAGTTATTTGAGCATATAAGGAGTCTAATTATGCCTTTTGGATAATTTATATGAACGTGAGATACAGAATATAACAGAAACATGTTCGTAGATGTATAAATCATACTATACTTGTATTCAAAATCTGACTGCAAATGTTAATAGATTTTTTAATATACAATTATGTATTGTTTTTAATGTAATGCACATTCTTTTGTCCTTCTAGATATGGCATGAACTGCCTCATTCAATTTGAGGATTTCGCTAATGCTAATGCATTCCGCCTTCTGCACAAGTACCGTAACAAGTATTGCACTTTCAATGATGACATTCAAGGTAACAGATTCCTCTCCCTCTCTTCTCCCTCTCTTCTCCCTCTCTTCTCCCTCTCTTCTCCCTCTCTTCTCCCTCTCTTCTTCTCCCTCTCTTCTTCTCCCTCTCCCTCTCCCTCTCCTCTCCCTCTCCTCTCCTCTCCTCTCCTCTCCTCTCCAGCCAGAAAAATGAGTCTTAAGTGGGGTACCGCAGGGGAGAGCAATGTATCAGCTTTCCTGTGACAGTTGAAGATGTTCAGTACAGGCTACATTTTGCTTTGGGTTTCTGATGAGCTGTCTTTGCTCTTAACCTTTCTCCTCTCATTTATGTATCTTTGCTTTATTTAGATGTTCAGTCTTGTGGTTGTTTGGGGTTTTTTAGAAATTTATTGTATGAGTGGCTTTCCCATATAAAATACTAACTCAAGATCTTTGGGCTCAAGTGTGGACCATACTTGCCTCAGTATTTTGTCACTGCAGTGACAACTTCTCCACCATTTCTCCAGGTGACAGAGCTTGCTTGATAAATGTCACGCAGTGTTTCAGTTCTTAAGCTGATGGACTCAGTTAAATATCTTGCTAATTTTCCTCGCAGTCTCAGGGCTGCACTCAGTGTTAGAGGGAAATATCCCCTGACTCCGCTTTCCCATCTGAATCATTTGTAGCAGCTCACAAAAGGAGAAGATCTAGGACAGGAAAAGTCAGCAAGAGGCATTCCTTCAGTGCTCAATCTAGACAGGCATCTTGTCCCCTCCTTCCTGAGAAGACAAGCAGGTCTGAAGTGAGAGATGATGCTGCTGGGGTCAAGAAGAGAGCACTGGAAAATAGCTTTCCCTAGAGCAGTCAGTGCACTGGCTCCCACCCGTGTGGGAAAACTGAATTGGCTTGGGCCCTACCTGCCTGCCCATTATCAAACCCTACTGGGGCAGAGCAGGGTGCCACAGCACTCCCTTTCCACACCCATCGTGGTTTTGCCCTGTTTGTGAAAGGTTTTGCTACTCAAGCACAATCACTGGCTTAAGGCAAGTTTGTACATCTTGGGAGCTGTGCATTTGTTTTGGTGGGGTCTCTCAGCACCCATCACATGCTGATGCTTTCAAATAGCAGCATAAATTTCTCTAGCCTTGCTGCCTCTATGCAGGTCAATTATTTAAATTATTATTATATTAAATTATTTCAATTGTTTTGACTTTTCCCATCTCTATACTTGAAAATTGTGTGAACTGAAAATGAAAAACCTCTGTAGTATATGCAGTAGAGAAGCACTTCTCTCTGTGTGTATGCAGTATGATACTGTAAATTTTTATTCTGGGGTTGTAGCTCCATTTCATTGTCACCAGAGTTGCGGTGCTTTCACCAGTTATGGGCACAGAGCTTGTGTTTTATGCCAGAAAAAACATCTAAACAAAGAGATTGCACCAGATTGGAATTAACTTCAATATCCATTGTGACCTTAGATGTCATTAGTTTTTAACAGCTTTGCTGTTTAACTGCACCAAATTTTTATGAAGAGAAACAGACATAAAACAGCATATGAAATTTAAGATTTTTATTTCGTTTTACATGTGTGGTTTGACTTAAAGCATATATATATATTTATGTCTGTATATATGTGTGTTCATATATATATGTTCAGCAGATTGTCATTTGAATAATTAGGAAAATATACTCAGAAGTTATGTAATAACCAATTTGCTATTAAGTTGGTGTAGTTCTCAGAAGTCAAAATGTCTCTGTCACACACATTCTTTTTAAGATTTAATTCTTTTTAACATTAACACTGGGAATTATACATTTGGTATCTGGAAACTACAGTTCCTGAAATCAAATTGTAAGGGAGATTTGATTTTTTTTCTTGTGGTTTTGATGGGCATGGGCCTTTCAACTTTGCCTTTGGAAAGTACAAACTTGAATGACAGGTAATAGCTCATATTTTAATATCATATCTCAAATTCTGATATTATGAAATGTCTTTCATAATATGAGCTGACATTTGCTTCCTCGTGACAATTATAAATAACGTATTTTTTGAAGTCCTATAAAGCCATATGCTGAGGGTTTATGTGAAAAGTATTTTTCTTCCAATATATTCAGCACATCACCTGCCCAATGCAGTGGAAAATGTACATTGAAATCAGTTTCAAGTACATTCCTTACACTGTAGCTTTTGCATACTTTTTCATGCATATATGCAGGTATGTGTATATAAAAAGTATTTGTACTTCCAAGTATCCTTCTGTTCCATATTTTCTTCATTATGGGGTAAAAAACCCAAAACCAACCAAACAAAAAATCCATTCTCATCAGGTTGCTGGACAGCCAGCTCCAGGTTGTCCTCCTTGGGCAGGGGGAGGTTGCAGCAGATGACCTCCCAGCCTCAGCCACCCTGTGCTTCTGGAACTCTGTATCCCATTTCCAAACATACCAAACAGTTTCATTCAAACAGGCTCCATTTCTCCTTCACTAAAGCCTTTCCCCCTCATGGCATTGCCTGCCTTTGAAAAGCCAGTTTGTGTTGTGGAGAAGGATCTCCCACCTCTTAAAAGAGTGTCCTTTTGAACTCCCCACAGCTGTAGTCTTGACCTCAGTAGCAACTGAGGTTACACATTTTAGATGAGATCTTTACTGTCACTTTTTTTTTCAGTAAATGGAGGAGAGGGGGATGGATTTGGCACTATGCAGTGGTTTTGGGGAGTCTGGCCCTGTTAACATGTGATTTGCTGTGTATTCAGAGATGCAAATTTTGCCACTTCCTAATCTAGTCCCGAATGAATAGCTCAGATTTTAGGATGTGCTTCAGAAATTCTTCTTGCATACTAGATTTTTAGTAAGACGAAGGGAGAATGACAGAAAGGAACTACTAATACCTGATTGCAACCTTTATTTTTTGAAACTTTAAATAATAGACAAATACTTCAGTGTCATAAGGCATTTCTTACTAATTTCTATAAAATATGCATTCAATAAAAATTCAGTTCTCATTCCTCATGTTTTGGGGCCTTTTTCACTCTTTTTTTTCTTTAATTATTGCATCTGTTGAAAGAAGACTCTGTGCTCTGGACCATTTATAATGTGCCAACCCCAAAAGGCCGTGATCTCTAGGATTTCCTTTAACATATTCATACTCAGTCATACAGTTTACAGTGAAGAGTAGGGCTGAAGAATCTTGGACAGAAAACAAAGACATGAAAAAGAATAGCATACTTTGAAGTTGCAAATCTACCATATTTCGACCAGATATGACTCACCTTCCTAGAAAACTATAACAAAGTGTTTGCTGTCACAGCAGCTGACACTGCTGTAGAAAAAAATGTCCTTTGTTAAACTTGCTGTGGTTATTTTTCTGGAAATTTGGGGAAGGTAGAATTTGTTTTTCAAATCATATCTGTGGTTGATGGGATTTAGCTTGTGCTCTGTAGGAGAGGGAGGCAAAGCCATTTCTCTCCTTCCCGTACCCATGACAGTCAGAAAATCAGTGGAATTCTGTTTCAGCTTCATGATGCCCACGAGAAGTGGTTAGGCTTCAGTAGGCGAAGGATGTGAATTGGATTTTGATTCTTTTCACAAACTCGAGTCAGTGCTCAGGGTGAAATGTAAGGTCATGGCGTCAGTCAGAGCAGTTCCGGTTAAACAGATCCGCTATTCACAGTGACAGTGCCCCCTTTCAATAGGAAGGAATAAGGGAAGCTGCTGACGAGGAGTGATGACAGCCACTGCCAGCAGCAGCCATAGTGGGTTCAGTAATCTGATAAACTCAGTCATTATGTTTTTTAGTCAAATGGCTGAATAAACCCAATGTGGAGTGCTTTTAAAATACCATTTTTAGAGCAGTTCTGTGCAAATTGTGATTGATGAGAAATGCCATAAAGCCTTATGTATCTGGCTGAATCACCCTCATAATGAACATACAGGTAATTATAACTCACATCCCACATAAATAATCAATGCAAAATCTTACTGACATTCCAATTAGAATATTATTCATGTTTCATATCTTCTTTTTTCCTTAAAACCAAAGATGGTATTGTAATAGAGTTTGTAAAAGTATCCCTACTGGTAATACTTAATTCTAGTCCATTTTTCTGGCTAACAAACTTAGCAAGCCATGGAGATAAGCAGAATATCTCCATCAGCCATGAAGATAAGCAGGATCCCAGCCTTTCCATTCGTTACAAATCTGTGGTGTTTCATTTTGTCTCTGTCACCAGAAGCAGCTTGAAGACAAGCTTTCCTGGCTCTCTGAGAAGTCCTCTGATGAGCAGGGTACTTTGGTGACAACAACTTCTGTCTTCAAGGGCTAGAAACAGGACTTTTTTTGGCTCCAGCTCAGCTTTCCTTTCCGGTAGACCACATTGATGGTCTTAGGAATAAGCCAATAAGCCACGTTATGTGGTCTTCCCCTGCAAGAACAGCTGTGTAACATAAAATATGAGAAAGAATTTGGCACCCAACGGGAGGATGGGATTTTTTTATTGCCGGTTATGAGGATTGTTTGGTAGAGTACCAAGGGAAACTGAGAGTGTGGTGTGACTTCTCTCATTTGCCATTTTTGGTCCTTGCCAATTTGGCACTCACCAGAGGAAGACTTAATTTCATCTGGGAGAGAAACAAGCTAGCCCTTGGATACTGTGGCGTGGAAGTGTCTCAGCACAACAGTGGTTGTTCCCAAAGCTGTGCCTCAGAGGAACCATTTTTCAGATTTTTTAATTTAGAAATGAGGGAGAAGAGAATAAATGATCTCAGCTCTCAGAACAAGTCATAAAAATGACTAAAAATTACAGATTTGTATGGTCTAAACATTAAGTGGGCTGAGAACAAGGTGTCCCATAGTTCCCGATGATTGAAGGGAAAAGTCATAATCAAAAGCACGTAACATCCTTCAGGGGAGCTGCATATTGAGAGCAAATATTCAGTGTGCAGATTCTGAGCCAAGTGCTTCTGGAGGGCTGGTCATACCTATTTTATTCTTTTTCCGAAGGAAAAGTCAGTAGCAGTGTGAATTCTCCCATCAAAAGCAACCGGGTAGCTTGCAGACAATTGCAGTTAGGGCTGTGGTGGACAGGAGCAGAATCACAGGACCCAGCAGATCTCCTTCTTGCAAGTTCTAGCAGGCTTCTACAAATCATTTATGCCCTCATCTTTTGTTGGGTGAGTCAATGGAAGCTGCTACCTGGATAACGAAAAATTCAGTTCTTATTCCCAGAACTGAACAATGGGGACATCTCAGGCCCATGTTCATCTCCTTGTAGTTCATTTCTCTTTGAATCGGATAGACACCATGAGTCCTCAAAGACTGTTGAAACCCATTTTTCCTCTTTCAATACCTAATTGCTAGTGGTTGATACAGCTTTTTCAGTTCTATTGACTGAATCAAGCTCTCTGCTTTGAGTTCTCCAAAATCTCCTATAAAACAACACATTGAGTAAGTTTTCTGCTGGCATCATCTACCTCACTACCGTATCCCTGTTCACAGGATGTCTTCAGGGTTCTGTGAACTTGCTGAAAGCTGACACACTTCATTTTTTTTTCCCCAGTACTTAATGGATCCATGTTCCTTGCAGGAATAAGGAGTCTGACTGTCTGGTGTTGGGTTTATTTTTTGTTCTAATTTGTGCCTGGTCTTTAGTGATGATAGTCATCTGTGAAAAATACAATCTTGTTACCTGAAGTCAGTAGAAAGAGAAAAGAACAGCTTTTCCAGTGGTAGATAAGAGGCCAAAATAGCAGAAGAAAAAGCATTTAGATTTGAAAATTTCCGTAAAAGATATATTGAAGCACTGGAATAGCTTGTTAAGGAGATCAGAGGAGTATTCAAAATAAGGTGTTAGGAACAAGTTAGGCAAAGATCTGTCAGAAATCATGGAGCTATGGTTAATGCTGCCATTGTGAACAGGTTTGGGTTAGATGCCTGCATGAGATACTTTTGTTGCTCTACTTTATATTAATAGTCATTCTCATGATGAGGACCAAAATCTTTCTAAGACTTTGTGATTCTGATTTGGAGAATAAAGGCCTCCACAGGCTAAATCATAAAATTAAATGTTAACCTTTTAACCTGTGTGGCATAACTCAGAGATAAATTTAAAAGGTACATCCAAGGTTTTAGATGCTACTAAGCTAGAACACCAGGACTGGGGTCCTGAGGACTTTCAAACACAGTAGGACAGCTGGTGTCTTAAGCAAGCTCAGCTAGGCTAGCTTCTCCGCAGATGTTTGCATTTTGCTCTTCTACTCTGACACCCTCCCCATGAGAAACAAAAGTTTGGGGTTAGTCTTGCATTTTACTATATTTTAAGCATATACATTTGAAGAATGAAATCAAGATTTTAATTTTCAGTATTTGGAGTCCATCTGTCTGGAGGCTTCTGTCAGGGCTCTTACACCCTTTCTTCTGAAATAGACATAACCAGAAAATTTTGTAAGAGTTTGAATGCTCCAGCTATTATGCCCATCCAGTAGAATCAATCAAACTTTATTTTTTAATGTTACTCCGAAGATATTCCCACTGACATTTAACTTTTGTAAGAATAAAATAGAGCAAACTACAGGTCCAATTGTTACTACATTAAGTACCTGTGTCTTTTAGCTGAAAGATGCTGTGGAAGTACTTAAAATGCAATGCTTTGTAATTATTTACGGAGTAACCATATATTTTATTTATTTTTTAAACTTTTCTTTTAGGAACTGCATCTGTGGCTGTTGCAGGTCTTCTTGCAGCATTGCGTATCACTAAGAACAAGTTATCAGATCACACAGTGTTGTTCCAGGGAGCTGGAGAGGTATATATTTTTGTGCATCATTAAAAATTGTGCTTTGGAGAATTTTCTTACTATTTAGTCAAGTTATAAGTATCCATTAACAAAAAAAAAAAAGTTAAATGGGCAGAATCATCACTAGCACCTGCTGAAAGTTGTTTTTTAATTCAAATGTAAACTTAGAGAAAAACCTCTGATCATCTGGTCAAGCCTCATATTTCTAATAAGATGTTTTGTGGAGATCTGTTCTCTTTTTAAATCTTCAGGTTTTAACTCTTCAGCTGTAAATTGTTGAACTGCTCACAATATAAAAAAACAAACCGTTTTGAAAAGGTGAGGAAATATATCAGGCCACTGAAGAGAATTGAAATAAATACGAAAATGAATTAAATATAGTTTTTCAGTATTCTGCATTTCAAGATAATCCATTCCTGAAGATTTTTATGCACATTATTTTTTATACTGATTTTTCAGCACAAATTTCTAAGCCACTGACACAGAAGTGAAGGTTGTACTTTCCTACAGGGTAGGTAGCTGTCATCTCTTGTATGGAGTCTACAACCCCATGAAAAGCATTATTTGTGGTCATCAAACCCCCAGTGTACTAATCCAGCTCTGTGTAGTCAAGATATCTTTAATTTGATTCAATATTTGGTGCTACTGAGATCAGGCCCATAGTTTCGGGTGTGATTTGATCCATGTCTGGCATGTCATTGCCTTTGAACATCAAGACTCTCTGTCTCAAGTTGCTTCCCCTGGTTTTGCTCCATGTTCAACAGATGGATGAATCCATGGTCGGATGTTGGGATTTATTTATTGTTTTGTTAGTATTGTCGGTGTGCCTGTTGCTGTAAAGAGGTAACTAGCTATCATCCCTGCTGTGGGAGCTCACTCCTAATAAAACTACTTATTTTTAAACTAAAAAGGGGGAATGTCACTTGGTTCTCAGTGAAACCGAACAATAATGAACAAGAAACAGAATCAACCCCATAAATATATATATGAGTTGATAATCAGGAATACAGAAGGGTCTGTTGGCTCATTTTTTTTACCTGTTTTTCAATCTGTACCTATCTGACATCTGATCTGTTGGATGAAATATTACAAAATCTGGTAAGAATCATACGTGTTTCAGAAAAATATTGGTAATTGAATTGTTCTTGCCCCTGCTGGGAGCACAGCCAAGTCTAGAGTTACAAAGCACATGCACAGTGGGTAAAATGAGACTTACCTTCTTGATGGATGTTTTAAAAAAATATAAGAGCAGATAATCTTTTAGGACTGCATTTTACTTTCTGACATTCAAAGTGTGGTTTTCTTTGGTTTAAATTACAAAAAAAAAAAGAACAACATAAAATTTCAAAGAAGAAAACATTTAATGTATTCTGTGGTATTTATGTGGAATAAATGTTAGTTTTAGGATTTTTTCATTGGCGATTCAACACTTATTATGCTCTCCACTCTCTAAGTGCCATCTTAAGATTTATCTATACTACAATTTATCTATATGTTTTAAGATTTATCTGTACTATTTATCCACATTATGGTTTCTAATTACCCAATGGTAGCTACAGTCCATTAGTTTTTACTTTATGAAAAAACAACGATTCAGTTTTATTCTTAAATTAAGAAACTTATCTGAAATAGTGGGTAAACAAGTGAGCAGGGGATTTCTTTCATTTCTAGTTTCACAAATGAGTTTTCTCCTCTTTCTTCCAGGCTGCACTAGGGATCGCAAACCTCATTGTTATGGCTATGGAAAAAGAAGGGGTGTCTAAAGATGCAGCTATCGAAAGGATATGGATGGTTGACTCAAAGGGATTAATAGTAAAGGTAGTACAATTTTCTCATTCCTTTAAGTATCATAATAGTTATTTTCAGTCAATAGATAAAGGCAACAGAATATTCTTTGTGAAAGCAACAGCAGCAGCAGTTTAAGTCTTGACATAGCAAGCTGGTTTTCTTTTCCTAAGTGTATTAAGTGAATGACAGAGTCCCATTACTTCAGGGAGGGGTGTGATTAGCTTGGAGTTCCTGCCTTGTTTCTGTTAGGGATGAGGACATAATGTAGAGAATTTTTCAGCAGTTCATCAAAAACTATGTAATGAAAGAAATGTTCAACTTGTGGGTTTAGCATTTCCCGTGTTAATGCGACTAGTATTTGTTTGCACAATCTTGCACCAAGATAGATTAGATACATTATTAGGATAGCACTCACGGAATTTTTAAAGGGAAAAAAAGTATTTTTGAAGATAATATTTTCCTGGTGTTGCAAGCATGTATGTCATCCTTCTTCAAGAACTGAGATGTATTTGCATCGCACAGCTTCTATGCACAGCGATATAGCTCATATTGCAGATGTTGTGGTCTGAGGTGCTATCAGCGCTGGTCAGAATTTGAAGCTGCTGAGAGACTTCATCACTCACCCTTACCTCATTCCTTCCATGTGCCAAAATAAAGAAACATATGAATTCTGTGTGCCAGAATAAAGAAGCTGGTGTGTTTTAAAAGGTGGTCATGTATTTAATAGTTTGTGAGCTACTTAAAAGAAATGAATGAGAGGCCAGTTGGCTTTGCTTTTTTTACTTTGCCTGTTGGTCAGCAGTGTTGATGGTCATTTCTGTTGCCACCGCACTCTTGCATGGTGATCTTGAACTGTTCTTTAGCTGATATTTGGGATCTTTTGTAGTTTTTATACCTCTGCATCAGGAGCATGCATACTGCAGTCAGTATCTGTGTTGGTTTACTGAACAGCATTGCAGCACATTTCACTCATACCCTTAAGGGAAAATAGTAGTATCATAGACATTGAGATGGGAGGGTATCACTAAGGTCAGCTGGGACATCACTTGCCAGAAAGCACAGAAGTAGCCTGGTCAGGTACAGAAGAATGGTGGTGTTTGCTACTACCTAAGACGCAGATTTTTTTCCTGTGGTTTTTTTTTAGTCAGTTAGTTTGGTTTAATGAGTGGCTTTAATCCTTTTGGTTTTCATCTAATAATCTTAAACTGCTTTTGCATCCAAACACAGATGACTGTCTCCTGTGGCTGTTGAAACATAGAGGTTGCCTAGGAAAAATGGCATGTTGTGGACTTTCCTCTGCCAGAGAGACTGAGATTATCAAATAATGCAATTGAACAAAAATCACCTCCTGGAAGTGTTAAGGAAGCAACCGACAGGGGTAGAAGCACAATAACTTTACAGCCCTAAAGCAGTAGAACAGGTCTTTACTACATGTCCATCCAGTTGAGGTTGTTAACCAGCCTTTTTTCTTTCCTGCTGGTTTCCTGTTCCTGCTTCTTTTGCATCTCTTGCTGCTAATTTGTTAGTTGGGTGAGAAGCTGGGTTGTTTCTCTTGGTACACAGTCAGTAATTCCTTTCCCAGTTACTAAATTTTTAGTGGCTTGGTGACTGTATTATTTCCTCACCACCTTCTAGCTTCAGCACTCTCAAGCAGGGCCAAAACTGATCAGCATCTCACACAGCCTCTGAGTTCTTTTCCCTGCTTGTTCTTCTTGGTAGGGCTTTAATTTGGATTTTGTCCAAAAGACACTTCACTGAATTTCATATCCTGCCCAAAGTATATTTTCAAACTGTTCATGATAGCCAGACATAACAGCTCCCTGAGACAGATTTGGGCTGCATTTGTAGCCAGATGTTGATGCAAGCAGCAGGAGCCGATGGTGCAAGTTTTGGGTCACTGTTGGTGTTCATGGAAGACCTGACAGCACCAGTCTCCTTGTCTGGCCGTCCTAGGGCGGAGCTTGGGAACGGGTGCGTGTTTATTCACAGAAACACAGAATGATGAGGTTGGAAAAGACCATTAAAATCATCGAGTCCAACTGTACCTGTCCTCTCCTAAACCACGTATCTGTCGTGGTTTCACCCTGCCGGAGCTGAACACCACACAGCTGCTCTCTCTAAAATGCTGGAGGTGAATAGAAAGGAAAACCAACAAACAAAACTCACGTGTCAGGATAAGGAGAGTTTACTGGGACAGTAGATAACGATGATAGAACTTTATAATGAAATATATATAGATAATTATACAGGATACGATCTCACACCAAACCGCACACCCCAGGCCATACAGCTCAGAGCCATCCTGGAAACGGATCACGCCCAAAACTGCATGTCCTGAAGCCGTGGCCCCCTCCCTCACTGACCACCCTTTATACTGAGCATGATGCAATTGGCATGGAATACTCTCTTTGGCCAGTTTGGGTCACCTGTCCTGGCCATGTCCACTCCCAGCTTCCTGGCTGCCCCCCACCTTCTTGTTATGAAGAACTGAGAAGTTCTTGAGTGCTTGGCAGCAAGTAGAAACATCGGGGTGTTATCAGTGCTGGTCTCATCCTAACTCCCAAACACAGCATTCAACCGGCTGCTAGAACAAAAATGAACTCTAGCTGGAACCAGGAGAGTATCTCATCTACCCACCTTTGCAATACACCCAGGGGTGGTGACTCAACCACCTCCCTGGGCAGCCTATTCCACAGCCCAACAACTCTTTCGGTGAAGAACCTTTCCCCGACATCCAATCTGAACCTGCCCTGGTGCAGCTTAAGTCCATTTCCCCTTGTCCTATTACCTGTCCCTTGGCTGAAGAGACCATCACCCACCTCTCTACAACCTCCTAACAGAAAATTGTAGGCAGCGATTATTGCTGTAATGGGATTGAGTGCAGAGCCTGCTGGACCTAGAAGCTGGAGATAACTTCAGTGTGAGGCCTGAGCTGGGCATAAGGAAACCCATCCTTGGCCTAGGGCTCCGCAAATCCTCTCTTGGCTTTCTTCTGCAGCTAAGAAAACACAACGTAAGCCTCGTGAAGCTTGTGTTTTCACTGCTGGGAAGTCATATACACAGCAAATAAATACTGAAGCTGTTCCTGGTTCCTTTCTCTGGCCTGAGACAGAATGCTGTACTTTAGGTCTGCTTAGGAAGTTGTTTTGGTATTGGCAGAATGCAGACAAGTGCTGCAAATCCTGAAGGACTTTCCAAACTCTTTGAAATGAGCAAAGAGAAGTAAAATTAGGAAGATTTGTGAGAAAACTGTACAGTGCAAAGGACTATATTTCTAGAAACCTTTTCATTATTGCAAAGATAAGACTTACCACGCCATGGCATAGATCACCAGTTAACCAACTTTTGCATAAACTAAACTGACTTCTATTTCTACCACCAAGGATTTGCATCAACAGAAACCTGTTCAACAAGGGTCCCTTAAAATCTGCCCCATCAAAAACTGCCTGATCAAAAGTGTTTTACTTGAAGTAGGGAGATCTTTTCAGTCCTAGAAATAGTCTTATCTGTTTCTTTAGCAGTATGAGAAATAACAGATTCTCAGGACTCAGCAATTTGTCCAGCTCAACTAATTTTTACATCATTTTTATTCCATGCTGTCCTTCGACCATTAATTTTGCAATGCAACATTATAGATTTAAACATTGTTTGTCCTTTCATCTAGTGCAAACCAAAGAAAAATAACCTTGGAACTTTTGTTGACCTGACTGCAGACAGTTTCCACCTTTTTCTTCTTTCCCTGACCCCAAAACCTGCCACGAAGACACATATCAAGCTTTTGCAGCTGATTTTTCCTTTGTGGCTTTTTAATTGTTTCAGTGCAGCTGTGTTTTCATTTTGCTGTTAATAATCTTATTTTATTTTCCCCTGGGAAACTATCTTTTTTAATTAAAACAAGTTTGCTGACCCACTCTTCTGCTATGTTGTGGTGAAAGAGCTGGTGGTGAAGGCTATATTTGTCATGTTGTCTAGAATTGTGGTTTTTACTTCATTCTAGAGACCTTATGATGTTCATACTGTTTTTGGGTTGTTGAGGTGTTTTTTAATCTGTACAGTATGTTTTCACCTTTCAAAACTATTTTTTATTTGAACGTGGATGAGGAAGGTTTGCAGGTTGTAACATCACTGGAATTTTGCCACTTGAGCTCTGTGCCTTTACTGTTTGAAACAGCTATCACATCTCTTGATAAGCCTGTCTTAAGTATCCCAGTGCATCCAGATAGAAAT
Organism: Heliornis fulica; assembly: GCA_013399135.1. Lineage (NCBI taxonomy): Eukaryota > Metazoa > Chordata > Aves > Gruiformes > Heliornithidae > Heliornis > Heliornis fulica. The sequence continues at coordinate 197,325 of VXBZ01008805.1, read as the reverse complement.
TATAATGTTTAATTAAAAGACACTTTTAAAGTTGCCTTTTCACTCTTGTGTACTTTGAGCATGAGAGGTTTGGACTCGTCTTTCCTTCTCATTTTTGCCACACTGTCGCATTCCATCTACCTCATAAGTACACACTTAGGGTAGTGTCTGCCATGTTCCTTTCCTTTCCCATATACTCAGTGTTTCCATTTTCTTTTTGTTGATCACACAACATACATAAACACGTGATGTGTGGTGAATCCTATGTCTTCGTTAAAGCTGCCACAGTGTCATGCTTAGCTGTATTAGTGGCCAAATCTTCACCCCTGACCTTCAAAGACAGTAAATTCTTTTGCATCAAGTAGCTCAGAGGCAGAAAGTGATAAACATTACTGGGATGTTCATGAGGTCATGAGGTTCACCACTGTCTGAGCATTTTAGCAATGTGCTGCAAATGCTTCTATTTTCTTTTTTTTAAAGCAATACCAAGAAACAGGATGAGGCATAGGCAAGGCACTTCTTGGAACTGTCTAGGAATATAAGGCAAATAATAAGGGAATTTTAATATTTAAAGGGCCTCTGTAGACCACCCCCTTCTCTTTCCCAGAATGATGGGAGTGTTCCTGGGCTGCCAAATGTGCTTCTCTTGTGGTGAAGTTAAGCTGTAATTTGCAAGACAGCGTTAGAGTTTTGTTTGCCATGCGATCTCCAGAGCCCAAACGAAGTTCCCTCACACAGGAATGAATCTCATCCTTCATTTTAAAGACTGGGTCTACACGGAGCAATGTTGCTTTTGACAGTTTTGTTCTCTGTGCTTTCGAGTTCAGCACAGTAAAGCTTGTGTCTAATCAAGTGCTTTCTATTTAAAATATCCATTAGATGAGTGATCTTAACCCCTGTGAGCCATGAGATCCTGTGAGCAGAGCCTGAACAGAATGGCAAGAGTTTTTTAGCATGTAACGCTTTCCTCTTTGGCATCATTTATGTGAGAAGTGCTGATGAGATTGTGACCTAATTTATCAGTTTATGATTTCTTCTACTCTCACTCTATTATTGAAATTAATTATTGTTTTGTTCGATTTTTTCCCGTTGCTCTGTGTGTTCCTGCCTTTCTCCACTTCGCAGATCTTATCTTTTTGAAACAATTGTCTGTATAAATTTTGTCCTGCCTGCTTACCAAGTGTGCTTGTTTACATGGAAAGGGTATTTTACATATTTTACAGGACTTAAATAAACAGCCCTAACCTTCTAAAAATGTGTTTTAAAGTCAACAGCAGAATTAGATTTCTTACCTAAATTGTGTGTATTACTGCCAACCAGTATGACATTATCTCCTGGAAATGTTGTGGCTTTCACACAGTTTGCAACAAACTGTTAATTCTGTGTCCAGGTTGGCTCATCTGGTTTTAATCTGCTCTCTTCAGGTGCTTTAGGTGTTAGGTGATGGGCCTGAACAGGAGGCATAGTCACTTTATAACTAGGGCCCCTGCCTATGGGTTCACCAACAGTCTTTAGACCATGGGTTTACTTGTGATGAAAGAGATAAGAAGCCATTCGAGATCATCTTCCCACCAGGGAGATGTTTCATCACCTTCTCCCATGACTCTTAACCACATCCTTTCTTTTTTTTTCCCTCTCCTTCCTTGATTTTAACAACCACTTTTTTTGTTTGCTTTCCTCTTAATTCTGCAATAGGGAACTCACAGGGGAAAAATTGCAAGCAAATCCAAAACATTTGCAGTTGGGAATACACTACTTACTAATGGACTGCTTTGCTTTTTGTTCTGCAGTTCTCATGTCCTCTGTGGTTCTCATGTCTTCAGTATTTAAGAACCTCAGATTAATTTTTTCATTTATTTGTGTACTGATCTCTGTTCTCTTGTTTAAATAAGCTGCAGTTGACACAGTCAAATGGAGTCAAGTGTTTATATAAATAGATTCGTGCCTCCCTGGTTGCGAGACGGGATGAGTGCCAGCGCTGCCTCTGATGTGGGACGGTGCAGTCATCGGGGTGCTCTGGGTTGTTCTCAGCTGCCTCCCAGCTGATGGGAAGAGCAAATTTTGGATGGTTTCCAGCCCTGACTCTCTTGCCTGGCAGACAAAAAGCTGCTCGGCTCTTCAGCCTCGGCTTTGGGGGCAGCACTGGCAGGACTGGCTCAAACAGGCCATGACATTAGGTTTCACATTGGCCATATTTGCAAGATTTGCCTCCTGTTCTGTAATATCCCATATAGATGTCTGCGGTGCAGTCTGGTCTCCTGTTTTTACAGCTGTTTTCTATGAGTTTTCTCAGGGTTCTATTGATGGGTCATTTCTGTTTGTTATCTGAGCCTCAATTTATTCTAGAATATGATGAGTAACTTTCTATGGAAACTGTGATGTACATTTGGTTGAAGCCTGATACCAGTATCTCCTTTGCTTGCTGTGCTGTTTATCTGCCACTAAAATGAAAAACTAAAAAAAAAAAGCAACCCTAAGATGAAGAACTGCTTTTGGTTGAATTCCAAAACACAAGCAGTTTTTCACAAAACTATTGAGTGCTGTTACTTCACTTTGCAGCTTGAATGAAAAGGTTCTGGTGTCCAAGTGGCTAAGTCTTGTTATCACTAATAATAATATATAGTAGGGATGCCCCTTTCTTACCAGAGAGGGAAAATAGATGTTTTAGGATTGCCAAAATTTTTCATACTCAGGGTCATCATCACAGAATGCTGCTGTTGTTTCTTTATCTCCATACTTCATCTGTCGACTTAATACAGCCCACATTGTAACTCATTTGCTAATAAAGAATTTAGCTCATATTACTTTCCATCTGAGATACCACAGAAGTATGTAATACAGCATTGTATCTGTTTTCAGGTTACTTTGTTCTCTGTTGTTCAAATCCCAAATATCCCATAGGTTTCTTGATATGGAATAGTACTGTGATAGAGGCACACTATTTCCCCTCCAAAGTAATTTCTGATGTTTTTGCTGAGTCTGGGTTTAAGGTTTATCAATCTTTTTGAGTGTTTGTTTCTTATATTCTTCACCTTCGGCATTCTAGTGAAGCTGTATCATATAGTTTATCCAGGCAGCCTGAGTATACATTGAAGATGCTGTGATTGTCTTCCTGATACTAAAGTAGGTAGGTTTTGGTTTATTTTTTAGTCAAACAATCTTATTAATAAGTTTGTTAATCCTAGAAAATTACTTATTTTATAAAGCATAAGGAGATAACGATCTACAGCATTGTAAGAAGTTATATTATGAAATGTTGGTGCTATTTTTATATTTCTTACTTGGGAATTTAAAGTGAGAAGGATATATCACCTCCTTTACCTTTTACCTTTCCACTGAAGGAATTCTGAGTTTGTAACTTCCCCTCTGAACAGCTGCAGAGGTATCAGGCCGCATCTGTTAGTTTGCCTGTGGTTTTCAGTGTGCAAGACTTTCTTTTTTGCATTTAGGGAGTATCATTTGATGCAGGAAAGGTGCTTGTTATACGTCACAGAGAACATATTAAGACAACTTCTGCCTGGCCTAAATGAGTCCTCATGCAGCTGTTTCAGCAACAGTGCAATAACATCCTTTGACAGGGACCCCTGGAAAATTTCCTCCCCTGCGTGATGAGTGCTGAAGCCCTTCAGTGGAACAGTGAGACGGTGCTGAGGCTTGGTGTCCTGAAAGGGGCTCGTCTTTGGCTCACTGATTTTTCTAAGCCTTCTTCATGAAGCGAGTGAATTTTTAGTAACACGCGAGTCGGTGGACATAGAAAACGAATTTGAGCATGACTGAGAAAGATGTTTGTGTTTTAAAGACTCATAGCTTCATACACAGAACCCCAGAGCTCATTCAAATTCTTTCCTAGCAAAATTTTTGCCTTTTCCTATTAGAAGGGAAGTATTAGTGAGCTATGTGCCATATCTTGGGATTCTTGGGAGATCCGTGCAGACCAGAGCAGTTTCTGATTTATGCTGCCTTGCAGTGATCCTCTGCAGCTCATTTCCTAGCAGCAGATAGCCAGAGTAGAAAGCTGCGTAAGCCAGGGCTGGAAATGGAAACATCAGGAGATGGGCTCTGTGCTTCTGGAAGACCTTTTAGTCAGCACAGCTCTGCGCTGACAGGTCCATCAGCTTTGCATGTCTCCGGTGTCTGGAGGACAGCAAGGCAGAAACCCCACACAAAAGTCTCACTTCTGCAGTTTGGCTCTCTCCTCTTCTCTCTGCCAGCTGACAGAGGCTCTGTGAATACTCAGGCTGGCTGTAGGCATTCGGGGCGGATGTGTGGACACTTGTAGTGAAGGGGCTGGCAACCCTTTCCTTTGAGGTTAAGCATGCACAAAACCGAGTTGTTTCTTCCTTCCTGCAAGCCATCGCTTGCCATGTTGGCAGGGCATGGAGGAAAGCGAGCTGTGCTCTTGGTGCCGCCTCGCTACTCGGGAGAGCAGAGCTAAGAATTTGCCAGTTTGGGGAGAAAAAGTACTATCTAAAGCACTGTCCTCTAAATTATTGGAGTTCTGAACTGAACCAACTGCATGGACTTGAGATCTCGGAGACGGTTTTTAGGGATATGTTACATAGCTCCTTTAGGATCACTGAATTAACAATTAAAATAAGTTTCTGACAATCTGTTTGCAAATGTGTATTAAAAAATGCCCTAACTGTAGAATTTATTTTGCAAAAATTTTCCCAGTGAAGATCTCTATGTGCAGAGCCGTTGTTATTTTTGCTAAGCCCCAGAATTTAATGTTTCATTCATAGTTAATATACTAGCAAAATATTTACTTGGAGACATGATTCATTCCGATAGAATCAAGTTAATTCAGACCAAAGCTAAATAAAAAAAAAAAGTTAAAAATTGTCTGGGTTTGGCTTTGGTGGGTTGGTGGTTTGGGGTTTTTTTTGGGGGTGGGGTTTAGAATGGTAGAGTACCCTGTGTGAAGTTAAGGGCACATAGAAGTTAAGGTAGGGCAGAACTGAACCTGACGCATCCGATAGCACCAGTCTCACTAGCCAGTGGCCGGGAAAGGGTGACGGTGGCTCAGAGCCAGCCTCCTGTTTGAGTACTCCTTTGTTCCTAATTAAATAAGACATAATTGGCAGTGTCGGTAGGAAATGGGCCGTGCATCAATAAATGTTTTGACAGCTCTGCCTTTATCTTCATTTTAAAACGTCAGAGTATCTCCAGGAAAGCCAACATAATTTAAAACAGCATAAAGAAGTAACTGTTTCATGCAGGATTTTGGTTATTTATTTTGATTAAAATTTGAAGAATATCAACATTTGTCTCCTCTAAGATGTCAGCCTGACCTCTTAGCTGTGGAAAAAAACCCAGAGGTCGCCTATCCCAAGAGATCTGCCCAGATCTGCAGATCCTGGAGATGCCCAGAGCAACCAGCCTGACACAGCCTTAAGAACGTGAAGGTCATGGCTCTCAGAGGCGATTTCTTTTTTCTTGGTAGCCCAGGGCAGTCTTCTGGAAGTTGGATTTTAAGACCAGTTTGAAAACTGGCATCCTCAGTAGCAGCCTCAGAAGCTCCTAAAGAACCAACCAAAGAAACAGTGTGGGATCAGATGGTGTCCCACAGCGCCCATTCCTGGCTCCCCAGGAAACCTGCCTACAAGTCAGGCTCCATCAATCGTTTTGATTTCAACCACCCTGCCAATTAGAAGGAAAAGTGACCTTTTTGGTAGCATTCTGAGTTATTCCTAGCAACAAACTTTTGGCCTGGAAGTCATAAATGCATTTTTTAGTTTGGCAACTAAAAGGAGCCTTTTTTTCACATGGAAATGTTAGGGAAAATTCCTACCTCCAAAAGAATTCCTAACATTGTGTGTGTAGACTGTGGGGACATCTGCTGGAATGGTGTGAAATGGCAGACTTCAAATCGTGTATTGATGGTAGAATGATTCAAGCATCAATATGCCAAAATTTGTTAGTATCATTGTTTAATCATTTTCTCAAGGCTGAGAATTTTATATTTTACCCACAAAGGAAACTAGGTGCCCATATCACAGTGTTTTCATGCTAATCGCTTCAGGAAAACACTTAAGGCTCATACAGACATGACTCTCTTCATTTTAAAACTATATTTTGGTCACCAAAAAAATGAAAAAAAAATCTGTAAAACAGGAGAAATCTCTGGAAATTCCTTATAATCACGGGCAAGCCAAGAGAGGCTGGCATGTCCTGCGAGGCAGACAGGCTCAGTCAGCCTCAACCACATAACAGTGTTCTGCCACTTCCTGTGGTACCCTCAGGATGGAAATGCTCTTCTTCCAGCTGGAAATGAAAAACTGTCCTTCCCTCCTGTCTACCAGCTCTTGTGGTAGCCGTCTGAGGGCCAGCAGAGGAGCTTTGGTAGTGGGACAGGCACAGCCACAAGTTGCCACATTACAGTATCGTTGTCTGAAGCATAACACTGAGTTTTTCATTCTTGTTTAAATTAATCAAAAACACCATTAAAAAACTAATCCTGGCTTGAATCCAATAATACACACAGTCATAACTGAGTTGGTCTCATGAAATACTTAGATACAGTGGTGATTTAATCTAGGTGATCCTGCTCAAGCAGGGGCTTGGACTAGATGATCTTTTGAGGTCCCTTCCAACTCCCAACATTCTGTGATTATGTAAATTGTGGTAAGAATTTTGTTCTGATGCTTCGGTATGGTCTTAATCAACTTGCCATGATTAAGGAGACTCTCATCAGTTAGGAAGGATGTGGCTGGGGACACGATGCATATCTATTCTGGCTATTTGGTTCAAATTATGCTAAAATTAGCTGTTCCTGGTGTACTTCCCTGTCTGTCTGTATCATCTACATCTTCTTGTGCCCTGAAACTGTAAGGTGTTGAGGACCTGGCAGCACCTTCGAGCTTGGTGCTTGAAAAGTGCCTTTTAGTCATGTTTTCTGTAGGCTCAAGAATAAAATGAGGAGATACAACTATTCTGCTGAAATCCTCAGATGCCTGTGTACAGACAGAGGTCCATGGATTTAGACAGCTGGTATAATTTTCACAAAGTCTGGCCCCTTCTTGCCCCACACTCCACATTAGACTCAGCTCAAATCCTGTTTGCAGCCCACTCAGTGTCAGTGATGCTGTGCAGCTCCTGCATCTGTCATAGCCCATTTGGAAACCCTGTTGGGCACTGACGGGTGGAAATTGCTGGTATAGATCAGAGCGAAAGTTGTTTCACAGCTGAGTCAATTCTGTTAATGCAAAAACGGTGCACCAGCCATCTGGTTAGAATTACTTTTATTCCATCCTTAAGATTGAATGTCTTAAATGTGAAAAATGTGGAGTAAAATACAGGCTCTCCTATAGTCTATATACTGCCCCATGTAGTCCCTATACTTTTAGACAAGTGTAAAACTGAAAAAGCTGGGAGAAGCTATTTTTGTTTTTCTAAGATGTGAATACCCACTGCCCTGGCACATCTACGCTGTTTGCTATATAAACAGAGTTATGTTTTATTGTTAGTAACCCTAAGCATTTGACCAACTGTTAACAGGTAAAACAGCTGTAAGAATGCTTCAAAGAGGAATGTAATGGTGCTTTCATATAACTGTTAAGAGAGTGGTATTCTGTATTTAAAGTCAAAATACTGAATTTAATTTATCCAGTGTTTAGAGGAATAGATTAGTCCTTAATGGTCTGGCGCACGTTAGCTGTACACAGTGTAACTTTTTCTAATGTGGTATTTGGTGATAGACAGAAAATTAGATTCCAGAATAGGACATGTTAAACCAGATACTTTGTAAACTGATTGTCCCAGGATATTAGGTTCCATTAAACTTATAATAAATCTCTTTTTTCTTTTTTTTTTTTTCCTTACTCAGGGGCGTGCCTCATTAACTTCTGAGAAACAACGTTTTGCCCATGAGCACGACGAAATGAAAAATCTCGAAGATATTGTTAGAGACATAAAGCCATCCGTGCTAATAGGTAATTCCTTTTACTTTAAAGCAGTGACCTTATTCTTTGTGGGGAAAAAATGGGGAAGTGGCTTTGTCTGAAGACAAGATCAGGTTCCTCTGAACAGAGTTTACCTTTGTGTGTTTTCAGAAAACACTAGGTGCATAATGGACTCTATTAAGCGACCGAACAAACAGTAACTACCCAAGCATGTAACGCTGCCTTCACTCCAAGCAATCCATTTTACAGGGAAGAGTAATCTGACTTGCATTAAACATCTGAGGGAAAACCTTATCACCTTCCTAAATTACTTCTGATTTAATGGGGATGGTGTAATACCTCAAACTCAGGCTGAGAAGACTGTGCTAAGCACATGCATAGCTGTGCAAATATGAGCTTGCTGAAGCTGAATCTCCTTTCCCCTTATATTTAGGTCCTTAGCCACCATTCCTTTGTGCAGACCAAAACAGATTTTACAAAAATTGTTTTCTTCTATAAAAGCTGCAGGATTTGGGATCTCAGTAAAGGATTGCTCAGGTCTCTGCAGTTTAGTTATCATATTTCAGTGACAGTTTCAGAGTGAACTGCAAGTGCTCTTAAATGCATATATATATTTTAATATGTAACACATGAGAATTCATCTGTCTGGCTAGTAAAATCAATCCTCAGATGCTGGAAAATCTGAAATGCCAGTGAAAATTTTCCTACATTTTAAGAGCTACTATTTTTACTATTTCTGGACAATATGATCCTTGTTCAGTAAAATCTGCATTTTCACAATGATCATGAATGAGGGAAATAAAGCTTACCTTTTTCTACGCTACATAAAGATTGGACTGCAAGACAGAGACCAAGTGGTCTAGATTATTTTATTTTATTTTATTTTATTTTATTTTATTTTATTTTATTTTATTTTTTTATGCTGGAAACATCAGTAGAACAGAAGAAGAGATTGAATGATCTGTAATATTTATCTAGGTGTGTGGATACTCATTTGTGCATGAGCACTGAGAGGTTAGAGTACTGACCTGAGAGAGACCCTCTCGTGGCCTGGGTTTGAACCTGTTCCTACTTCTCCAAGAAAAAGAACATCTTTTTTCCAGCTGTTGAAACTCAGATGCTCTTTGGAGAGCAGAGCAGGGAGCCAGGCACTAAGGGCTCTGTGCAAGAAGGAGGCTACGTTCTCTGCAGGCCTGACAGGGACCTCCCTGAACATGAAATCCTTAGTTTTTCCCCCAGGTCCGTTTACCTGTTCCTCATGGTAGGTGTGGAGGTCAAGGGAGTGATCCTTGGATTCCCAGCTCTTGTAGGTTGGGAAGAAGTGCAGGTGTATTGGCATCTCAAAGACATCACACACACACACACACACCCTCCTTTTTGGTTGTAGGTACAGTGCGGAGGATAGAAAAGAGTCTGTGGTAGGATGGAAAGGGATATATTAAAAAGAAAAGTGTTGCTGTCAGGGAAGCCTTAGGCACAAACCTGGGGTTATTTATCAGCTGGGGCTGCCGATGACATAATGATCCTCTGTAGAAGGCAGGGACTTTACTCATCATGTCAGAAAAAAACGAAATCTGACACGCTGGATTTGGGAGAATCTATCCAGTCTGTTGCAAGAGACTTACAGTTGTACTTTCTGCTCCATCTTGGACTTTCCTGCAAGTTAGGGGAACTTTTCTGGTTTATATAAAGGGCCTGAGAAAACCAAAGTGAGAAATTCACCAAACTGTAAACAGGGGTCAATAGGTTCTGCATTATATATTAGGAATAATACTGATATTTCACTGTTGAGAAATCTTTTATATAAAATTTTACTTTAACCACATTTCAGGAAAAAGGTTGAACTCCATTTTAACAGGGAGGTATGTAACAAAAGGAGCTCTGCTCTTTTAAGTGACATGCATGTCTTACCTTGACCTGATGGCATTTCCCTGCTTGTTTCTCTTCTTTAGGAGTTGCTGCAATTGGTGGTGCTTTTACTAAACAGATTCTTCAGGATATGGCTGCTTTAAACAAACGTCCTATTATTTTTGCTCTCAGCAACCCTACCAGCAAAGCAGAATGCACTGCTGAGCAGTGCTACAAATACACAGAGGTAACCAAAGATTAATATCTCTACAGTTTGCATAGTGAAAAGTAAACCTGAAATTATTTTTTAAATGGGAGGAAAACAGTGGGTGGAGTAGCAAGTGCTAAGCATGTGTTTAGGTAAAATGAGTTACATTTAGTTACAGAATTTTCAGATTTTGTCAAGACAATATTACTGAAGTAAGTACATGCTTTTACCCTCCTAAATACACATTTAATGGCTTTTTTTTTGGTGTCAGACAAGATTCATAGTCTTTATTATAAGTGAAGGATTAGTAACCGGCAACCACTAGAGAATTATGCCTGGTTTTGTGTAATATATACACAGAGTGGCATGCTTTTCAGTTGAGATTTTATAAATACTCTTAAATAAACACACCAAATAGAATCATTAGAATTATTCTTTATTAAGAACTAGAGTAATTGTATCCTTTTATAAAGATTTCTACTATGGAAGCATAGGTGGAAATTAAGAGAACTCTGCTCGCTTATTTATTATGGTGTTATAGACATGGTAATAAACATCATCCCGTAATTCAAGGTAGAATTTGAAATGTATGCATACTTGAATGTATGTGTTTCACAGTATATTGTGTTTAGCTTTCTAGTCAAATGCAGGGCAGTTTGAATGACAGTTTGGCAGTGTGTAAAAGACAGATTTAGCATGCTCGTTCCCCTCTGCACAGTACACAATTATGGCGCAGCACAGGAGCCAGGGACACAGCTGACGTGAACGGGTGGTTATAGTGGGTAATGACATCTGGTAGGCAGAGCAAAAGACAACGCTGAAATATTTGATCTGTCACCGAAATGTATAATAAACCAGCCATGATGATACTGCACGACACCAAACCAGACAGAAGAGCTGAGTAGTGGCAGTGGCAGATTTTTAAATGCATGTTTCAAGTTCTCTAAAATAGACATAGATATTTCTGATACAAAGCGCCTCTGAAGTATTTAACAGTGACATTTATCACTTCAGCAGTGTTAGCATAAAGAAAGGCTGGCTTTTCTTACCCATCTAAATTTACTGCTTAAATTCAAGGGTGCTCCCTCCCAGGCAAGGGCCGAGCCGGGGACCTCTGGGCTAGGAATGCAGAGCCTGTGGAGTGCCACTCCCCTCATGGGCCCCAAACTGCATTGCCTGCTCTAGCAGTTACTTCTCTCCCTGATTGTCAGGAGTGATCTGGGGAGAACCTGGATAGTAGTGCTGCAGGTGAGTCACCTCTGTGGTGCCTCTTCTGCCACCCTTGAATAGCACTTGGTGGTGCTGCTATCTCCTCCCATCAAGGTGTTCCTCAGCCCAAAGGAACGGTGAGATTCCATCAGGCTTGCAGCTCCCTCACAGCCCATCTCTCAGTACTCCCATCACACATATGAGAACACTTGCTTACACCAGAGCTAATACTCCTCTTAGATAAACCATTGGCAGCACGATCCCTGTTGCCACACCTTGGCCACCCCACAGCTGCCTGATGCATGCTCTGTGCCAGCATGGAGCTACACCTGTGCTTGGGTCTTGGGAAGAGATTTAGAGGTCCCATATGAAGTACTGACATAAAATGAGTTAGAGCCCATTCTGTTGTCCTCAGGACAAGTGTTACGGTGTCATTTGTATCTGCTAAATTCTCTAATTCCTCAGAACAGACTGGCTCTTCAATACTTCCTTCTAGGACCAGTCTGTGCGTGGTGCCTGGGCCCTAGTGGCAACAGCACTACTTGGCATTTCCCAAAACTCTGCTGGGAAACCTCCTAGTGGTGTGTCAGTAATGATGGTCAGTGCCTGAGTTGGTGCCCTCACCCCAGCCCAGTATACAAGACACTGCTGGGACAGAACTTGCATTCTGTCAAGGAGGAGCGGAGAGCTCTGCCTGTCCCCACAACTTAGAATTTACCACATCCAAAAGCGCTACATTTTGTGGCCCTAATGTGGGTTTTGTGGATGACCGGCTGGTGTGGAAAAAAAAAAAACAAACAACAATCCAGCAGCATTCCCCATTGTTACTGTGACGGTATTGTCCACTCTGAGGTTTACAGCTCCAGGTGTATTCCTTCTTCCCATGGACTCTGCTTCTGGCACGGACACACAAAGTGAATAACGAGTGCTGGCTTTCACTTTCTCCTCCTCTAAACTGTGCCAACAGCTCTTACCTGAACAAAGCCTATGGTACTCTCTGACGTCAGGCAGTGACAGAGATTTGCCAGTGATCTCTAGGATTAGTGTCCTGATACTCTCAAGCTCCAACACCCTCACAGAAGAGATATTAAATAGATGCAACCCAGCTCCCACGGTGGCAGACATTTAAATGGATGTATAAAATACTTCAACAGTATCCTTGCAAGTAACGTGCTTTCTTTGGCTTTCTTCTCGTAATTCAGGGACGTGGCATCTTTGCCAGTGGAAGTCCTTTCGATCCTGTCACTCTTCCAAGTGGACAAACTCTTTACCCTGGACAGGGTAACAATTCCTATGTGTTCCCAGGAGTTGCCCTTGGTGTTATCTCATGTGGACTGAAACATATTGGAGAGGATGTGTTCCTCACAACTGCTGAGGTATTGTATTCAAAATTATTTACATTTAATTCAGTAACTAGGTAATAATGAACAATTCAGAAGAAGTTATTAAATGCTATCTTTTAAATTGGAAAAATAGTGGGTTTTGTATGAGGTCTTTATTTTAAAGGTGTGGGGCTTTTTATACATTCTATTTGAACAAGTTGTTTTTAAAAAGCTAACGCTTGGTCCGAAGGCCAAACTTCACCTTTTTTTGGCAAGGAAAAAAAAGAAAGGCTTCAGTGCTGTATTATCACAGGTGAATGCATGTATGTACAGTTTGCATACATAAGCACATTGAGAGGAACTATATTTGGGGGTAGCTTTGGGATGACTTTTGGGAGTGTTTTGCTTGAAAAAAAAATTTACTTTCTTTTAGCTTTTTAGTTTTTTGGGGTTTTTTTGCTATTTTTGAGTAGAGCTGTTGACAGAATTTTTTTGTGGTTCTCCCTTCTCACATCTGGTGAAAGCACTCCACTGCCTTGCGGTTCCTCGGACCACAGTTTGACATAACTGCCATGTGTTATTCTTTCTATTTTCTTATACTTTTCAGCATTGGTTCAATTCTTTCTTCTGGACTTGTTTTACAATCCTTGTTCTGACGTTATCCAGCATGTGATCTCTCCTCCTTTATCTCCACTCAGCGGGCAAGAGGTGCATAGGGATCAAATACTTCTGTTTCTAGGAGTCCCTCGCCACCTACTTCCAGGGATTGTTCAAAATCAGACAGTTTTACAGTAGGGCAGCATCAATGCACAGGATTGTGTCTTCAACACATATGGGAGAAGAATTTGGCCTTTATTATTTTAGCATCCTTATTCAAACAAATTAAGTTACCAGTTGAAAGCAAATGCTTAACAGAATTTTTTCCTTTTATGGGGGTTTTTGGTTGTTTTGGGGTTTTTTTTGTTGTTGTTTTGGGTGTTTTTTTTTTTTTTGTTTTTGCAAAAGAGTAAGCCAGTCTTTCTGTAGCTGTTTCTCAGCTAAGAAAATTGTAATTTTATGTGCTTTTCTGGGTCCAGCAACTTTGCTCCTTGTCCACTATAGCATCATAGCATCCTTACCACTTCTTCCTCTGACCCTTTCTAATTCATCCCCTCCCTGCCCTGTCCTGGAGGTCTTGTCTACATTGTTACTCTGTTAGTTCTGCTCTCAACTGGCACCAGGAGCAATGTAATGATGACTAGTGCTTCCTTCTCTTGAGCAACGTGATATCCAGTGGTGCTCAAGCTTGTCTACTCTGCTCTCAGGAATATGCTTCCAAGCTTGTCCTGCTCAGAGCCCAGGCTCACTACAGACAGTGATTAGATAGCCCTAAATAGTGCATGATGATCTGACCTCATCCATGAAAAGTCATGAAAAGTCACTAAAAGCCTGATGCTTTCTGGGTTTTTTAAAGGGTGTATAAGTAAGGAAGAAGTCTAGCTTCAGTTTACCAAGTTAACTCTGATCAACTGAGATGCACTTCAAAGGTAATTTCTACTCAATCCAGTTCACAGATGTTACAATCCACAGAACTTCTTGAAAGTGAAGTGTCCTAATCTTCAAAGAAGCTGTGTAAGCATGCTTGGAAATACATGACTAGCATGTTGCACACAGAGGAAGCCTCAAGCAATGCAATTAGCAACTATTATGGAGTGGTAGTGCAAAAAAAAAGAGAAGGGGAAAAAAGTTCCCCCAATTAGCAGAAGTGAGTATACCTGACTCAACTCTTGCAGCTTCTCTAAGGGATATTACATTCCAGGATACATGCTCCTTGTGTCATCTCCATGGATTAAAGGGAAGAAAATTATCCTTTACTGTCACTCAAAGGCAACTGATAGGCAGGGTGATCCTATGACTGGCAGTATGTGATATGCAGCTTCCTTCAAGGGTCAACACTTGTGTGCTGCCCTTGCTGGATTTCTGAAGGTTGTTTTTTAAGGTGCATACTATGGCATCTTTAAAACAGTTTGCCAGCAGCTTACCCTCTGTAAGAAAGATATTCAAAATTTCCATCTTTAAAATTAGTAAAAATCCCAGACTGTCTCCACTGGCTTTAACCATCTTAGGAGGGCAATGATCCATCTCGTCAGCCTTTGGATAATTATATCCTCCCTTTAAATCACCCCCTGTAATTTCAGCTGGATATGGTGATCCCTGCTTGCTGGTATAAACTGCTGTGTTAAACAGTTGTCTTATTGCAGTCTAGAAGTTGTTTCATTTTGGTTTGAGTGAAATGGTTCCTATATATAGAGTGCTGATGGATGAAAGGTGGCATATCACACATGGATTGAACTGTGTTTCAAGTGGCAGGCTACTAAGAAAAAAAACATGTTCTGAACAAAGAAATTTAACTGAATAAAGGAACATAACAAGGAAGTAAAATGGTACCAGAAATTGTGAGGAAGGTTTTAAATTCTCTCTTGAGGTAGAATTTCTCTCCTGACTTTTCTGGTAAAGCTTTCACTGCACAATTGCATTCCTCTAGCAAAATCCTTAGAGAAGTTTGACCTGGAGAACTGTGGGCTCTTTCTTATATAGTCTGACTTGGCATCAAGATCAGTGGATTGCTACTGGCCATACGGCTGGAGTCGACAGCACTCACATCTGGTCTCCTTGCTGGTGTGAGAGGCCATGTGTGACTGGGGCTTGGGTGAGCTACAGCTGGTTACTGAGCAAGGTGAAAGCAGGTGGATTTAGGAGGAGTCATTGCTAGAAGAAGTGTCAGGGTAGGAAGGCCAGGAGGGCTGCATAGGCTCTTGCCTGAAATAACTGAACAAAGCAAAAGCAAAAGTTTTTTTTTTTTAAAAAAAAAAAAAAGGTTTTGGGTTTTTTTCTGCTTGTTTTCTTGTATTTTTTTAATGGAAGGATAAAACCAAAATAATTCTGTGTGGGTTTTAGAATAGCAGTTAGTATTCTCCATCTGACATGGAAGCACCCAAGATGTGCAGAATTGAAAGCACCAAATCCAAGCGTTCTAGACGGAGGGACCTTCTCAGACTACACGTACCAGTATCACAAATAAACTGCTCAGGCCACAGGCCAGACCTCCTGTCTTCTTCCTTTGTCACTTCTCCAGTTAAACATGCTCAATCACAAATAGCTTATTGTAATGACAACAGATTCTGCTTTCGGTGTTCTTTTCTTCCTGACAAGTAAAATAGAATGTAACTTTGATTTTGAATGGTAAGTCTAAGGTACCGGACGCTGTGATACCTCTTGATTGCAGGCAATTGCTCTGTGATGACAAGGGACATTGCCTGTTCTTCTGAGTCCTACCAAACACCGCAAAAGGAACAGAGAATTATGAACTAATGAAATACTCTTGGCATGCGTGACCTACAGTTAAGTTACTCTAGAAATAATCCTGTTATGTCCTTTCATTATAGAGAACACATCTGACAAAAGCCGAGATGCCCCTGCTTGCTTTATTGCCCTTTGTCCTGCCTTGCCTGCTTTTCATTTAGGTTCTGCAAAAAGGCTCAGCTAAATTCTCTATTAAAAGCTTGAATTAATTAAAATTTCAAGCATGAAAATAGCCATCCTGTGTTGGACCTGAGATGCAGACAGCTCAGTGTCTT
This sequence comes from Heliornis fulica, assembly GCA_013399135.1. Classification (NCBI taxonomy): domain Eukaryota; kingdom Metazoa; phylum Chordata; class Aves; order Gruiformes; family Heliornithidae; genus Heliornis; species Heliornis fulica. The sequence goes on along the minus strand of VXBZ01008805.1, from coordinate 181,241 downwards.
CCTATGCAAGTAATCAGTTGCAGAACCTGAGGAAAAGAGGATAAATAAGGGGAAAATACAGAGTGATCCTTCTGCTGAAATGGCTTCTCAGCTTCTGGTAGCCTGTAATGTACAGTCTTCCTGTGCCCATATGGGTTTCTCTCTTATAAAGGAGACTAGTGGCTTTTTAAACATGTTTATACATTTAAACATCTTTTAGCAATTAGTGTCACAATTTAATTATGAGCTCTGTAGAAAAAGAAACTCTCCGTGATTCCCTGCTGTCTGGTGATTTGGGTGCCCTATAGTGCATGAGAAATGTTCGCCTTGAGCTGTCCCTTGTATTTCCTTTCAGCCTTCTCTTTTTATCTCCTAAATCTATTTTACTATTTTTTTGTTTCCTTGTGCAAAAAAAAAAAAAACCAAAACCCTCTTGATCATCCTCCGTATTTATTATACCCTTCATTTTTCTATCGATTTTTCTTTGAAGTAGGTGGAGCAAAAATGCACGATGCTCAAAGGAGTGTTACTTGGGGGATTTATACATTATAATTACATTTATACAGTATAATTACATTTTCTATCACCTCTTATTTTCTAAATGTTGATTCATCTCTATATTTTTCCCTTCCATGTCCATCTTACTCTCTTTGAAAATGCTTGTCCCTGTGCTTTTTATGTAGTGTGCAATGCTGCTACTGGAGTATGTCCAAAGGAACATCTTCCTTATGAGGGAGCTGGGTCTCTTTAGCTTGGAGAAGAGGAGACTGAGGGGTGATCTCATTAATGTCTATAAATATGTAAAGGGTGAGTGTCAGGAGGATGGATCCAGGCTCTTCTCAGTGATGGCCAGTGATACGACAAGGGGAAATGGTTCCAACTGGAACATAGGAAGTTCCATCTTTATATAAGGAAGAACTTTTTCACTGTGAAGGTGACAGATTACTGGAACAGGTAGATTACTGCCCAGAGAGGTTGTGGAGTCTCCTTCTCTGGACACATTCAAGACCAATCTGGACATGTTCCTATGTGATCTACTCTAGATGATCCTGCTTGGGCAGGGGTTTAGACTGAGTGATCTATCGAGGTCTCTTCCAGCTCCTAATATTCTGTGATTCTGTGAATAGCATGGCACCTGCATCATTAAGCTTGCTATCTCTTCCCCTTCATGCACTGCCCACATGTTTTGTGGCTTGCATTCTATCAATCCCATCACAAAACAGTACTTTACTCCTGAACCCTTCTTTTCTCAGCTGTGCATTACGCTAGCAGCCACTTGCAGTTGATTTCTTCAGGCTTCCTCTTTCCCACAAAGCCCTGTGAGACTGGTGACAATAGGAATCTCATGTTGTGAGCTCCACTTGACACATCCAGGTGGACATCTTGTTTTACCCAGGGGCTGCCTCTCATTTTTAAATAACCTGGTTGCTATTATGGAAAGTAAAAACTACATTTTACGTTGTCTTTGCTCCCTCTAGTGGGTTTTTATCACTGCTCGAGTTCTAAATGTCAGGTTAAAAACTAAACAGGAGGTTGTTGGTTTTTTTCTTTCCTCATCATACCTGATGAGAGGATAAGCTCTTGTTACTCTTGTGAGCATTTCCACTCAAAGGGGAACACACCACATGTACCGGCATGCTGGGTAGTTTGCCAAAGAGAACTTTGTGTCTCTGAACCTGGAGTTAATACAGTGTTTGCTCTTTAATTCCAACTATTTGCCTACTTCCAGAAAGGATGGATTAATGATAGCTAGGCATCTCTTCTGACGCCAGCCTAGTTGTTTGCAAGCAACGTACACAAGGTCCTAGTTCCCACATGCAACAGGAACTGTAGGAAGTGGTTTGTGCTGTGTTTCAAGTATCTTCCTAGTATGTTCTCTTACACATGTGTTTCTTGCATTCACTTTGGGCCATTTAACAGCTTCATTTCAGTCCTGTTTCCTGGACTTGCCTTGTGGTGTTGGAACCTCCTGATGGGTTCACCAGACACTATCCAGACCAGAGTATTCTTTCCATCCACAGAGTACCCCTGCAGGTTACATCACGCTGTTCTATCCCCACACTCCTGGAACAGTGATTTGATTCTAACCTTTTGTTGTCTAAGCTGTAATTGCACAAGAACATCTTATTTCTCCTGAAGGGAAGATGAAGAATGCCCCTACATTACTCTTCTATTTTGCATCAGAATGGTCTTCTGGAGCACATTTCCTGGTGTCCCTACAAATTGCACCTTTGTCCATAGTGAGGCATGGTCTAGGGAGGAGGGGACAGACCTTTGGATGACACTAAATGGAAGGATACACTGCAGGAGCAAGCTTAATGTGCTAACAATAAATCGAAACTGCTTATAAACTAAAACAGATTTAACAAGTGTGACATTTGCTATACAGAGAACCTTCTTTCTTCGTGACTGTTATGTGTTCCCAACTGCTCCAAGGTCAAGTGACCTCCCTTCCCCAGAGTATTTTCCTTTTGTCCCAAAGCCAGATAGAGAAATTTAAAATTTAGATTCTGCTGATGCAAATCTCTCTTAATGTTTTTTAGCAGACTTGGTGGCATTGGATTGATGATCTTAGGTTGCACTTGATGATCTTAGAGGTCTTTTCCAACCTTAAAGATTCTATGGCTCTATGAATAAAGTTTTTGGAGAATTGTAGTAGAGAATGTTAATGAAGGTGGCTATTCAAAACTGCATAACGTCGAACAAATTTTAATATGTGCTGAGTTTGCTCAGAAGATACTCAGATTTGGTTCTAACTAGCAGCTCCCTGGTGGGTACAGAGGTGTGCAGTTAAAGAGTTGAAACCCTCAAGTCCACCAAAGAGCTTGCAAAGTAGAAGACAGGTTGATAAACTGGCATCAGCTGATTCTCAGGCTCAACAAATCCCAGTCAAGATCACAACTACCTGCTCAGCCACCAGTAATTTTACTCAAAGCATTTTATGCTTACGGGTTTCAGCTCTGCTCTCTGCACAAGATGACCTGACAGCTGTCAGAATCACAGGTGCTGCTTTAATTTTGAAAGCCTTGGACACAGCCACAGATGATGGCTGGAATTTGTATCTCACAGTGAATTATTTCCTAGCTTATGTGTGTCATGAAACCTACTCAAGGCTTGAATAAGTCTTTTTGTCTGAATGAGAAAAAGGTGTAACTCCCTAAATTTCTAGATCATGTGTAGCTATTCCTAGCAATAAGGATGGTTGTAAAAAACACCGCCTAGGTGGATTAAGCAGTATCTGTGTGAATTGCCAAAGTGCAACTGTTCCTTCACCTATGACAGACTAATGCATCACTACAGCCGCACCTGGTTTTAAGTTAAATATCTGCTTTTTTCCTAGGTAATAGCTCAGCAAGTTTCAGATGAGAATTTGCAGGAAGGTCGTCTGTACCCTCCATTAGTCACTATTCAGCACGTGTCATTGAAAATTGCTGTGAGGGTAAGTCATTTCAGGTTTTTGTGCCTTCTTTTCTTCCCACGCTCTCTACATAATTGAGTGTTTGACTTGATCAACTAACCCACCTTCACACAAGTTGATGTTGGTTTATGTCAGTCAATCTTGGACAAGTAGCAGTTTCAAAATTAAATTTAAATTCATAAATGTAAATGTGATCCAAATACAACAGGGAAAGATGTGGAACTGTAGCAGATGTCTATTTCTGCAGAGCCCAAACCGCACTGCCCACCAGGCAGGAGCAGGTCCACAAGCTTACAGACACGCGAGCTGCGCTGCAGGCGGCTTTTGGACCTTCACGATTGTCAGTTGCCTGTCAGAAGAGTAAATGTCCCCTTGTGTCCAGGCACTGTTCCCTATTGTCCCATCCTACTCTGCCCTATCAAGATAACTAACTGAGGGGATGCTTTTTGCTTTATGGCTCACATTTGGGTCAGGGGTCATTCAGTGGGTTTATACTGGCAAATGCAGAGCTGGTGCAGATGGATTTTCAGGGACTGACCTAAACCCACAGTTTCCCAAGAAATCTGGCTGCCCTGGAGAAAAGAAGAGGAAGCTTCCAAATAATGTCATTCCTCCCTTGTCGTGTCTCCGAGGCTTTGGGGGGGTCCCCAACATTTTAGGAGGTTATTTTGCTCATCTGCTCTGACCTTTTTTCTTCAAGTGTTGTTTCATCTCTTAGTCACCTCACTGTGAGTAATTCCACTTAGACTTTTGAAAGAGTAACAAGGAGCCCCTGTGCACGAAACGGCTACCCTTGCTCCACACATCCCGTGGAGTTAAAAACAGATAATTCCTTCTCAGCTCATGTCTTCTTAGGAAAGCAATAACTCTTCTCTCTAGAAGTCAAAATGTTACCTAGACTCCCTAGGCAAAACTGCCTGTGTGTTTGGTAGAAAGTGTGATAGAAATTCCTCCTCGACTTGTGCATGTATTATAAATTTAAAAAAAAAAAAAAAAAAAGGAATGTTTTCAAAAGATTCTTTCTACCTGATCTCTGTTGAAACTTATTCTGGCTCATACAGCCCAGGACCTGTAGTGATGGCCTCTACCTTTTCTAGGGGAGTAATACTCTCCAAATCTTTGAGCACACCAAAACATGGGGTATAAATTCAGACTTTATTCAGAAGCAATGATCACGTGCACAGACCTGAAGAAGAACTCTGACAAAACCACCCAGAATGCTTCTCAGTCAAATCAGGTTGAGCTTCATATTAGTCCTAGAAAGGAAGTCTATACACAGCCATTTGGGGTCTCGGGTTCTCACCCCCTGAAAACCCTGCTGTTTCAGAGCGAGCTCTAGGGAGAGCAGGGAGGAGGCTGGCTTCCTTTTTGTCGAAGTTTGTGTGTTTGCTGTTTGCCAAATACAGTGTGAAGCAGAGCGCTGTTGCCTCAAACCAGATTGTCAAACTTTTGTTTCATAGAGGGCCACTCTGAAGATGCACATTTCTCAAGGAGGTGCTCTTCAGAGAGGAGAGGCTACTCTGTTGTGTTGGATGGGCTACAGCCCCTTCTAAACTTCATTTTTGTTGCAGCTATTCTTAGGATGAATAATTGATTCACGTAGGGGTGTTCTGGGTGAGGAGAAAGCAAGCAAATATTCGTACTTACCCCAACCAACTCTAGAATTAAATCTGGACACTCTGCAGGACTATTTTTTTTTCTTGTGAGTTTAAGAAATGTCTTCTTCTCAAACTATGGCAAATAAAACATTTATGTAATACACAGGAAGCAGGGAAGCTTTGAGCAAATAATACTTTCATTGCCATGCTTGGGAGAAGATGGTAAACCTTGGAAACCCAGTGATGGAAAAGCAGAAACTGTATCAGTGGGTTTGCGGAATATTTTATGCACTGCTGCACAACAAAAGCTACAGTGTTACTGGGTGAGGAGGAGCACTGCATTGGTAGGGGCAAAGCCCCCCTAATCCTGTTCAAAATGAGCGTGAGTCAGACTCCCTTAAGTCATGGTGTTCCTGGTCCTATTCCCTGTATATGAGCCTGGATCCAGTGTGAACGCAGGGGACTGGAAGTCTCATCTTGATTTTGAACTCCTGCCTGCTTTTAAATCCCATTAAACGTACTCAAGTAGTTTATCGGCGCTAATTAGGATTTTAATGCATCTTTCTAGATCGCAGAAGAAGCCTACAGGAATAACACCGCCTCCACCTATCCTCAGCCCAAGGACCTAGAAGCCTTCATCCGCTCTCAGGTTTACAGCACCGATTACAGCAGCTTTGTGGCTGACTCCTACACCTGGCCTGAAGAAGCCATGAAAGTGAAACTGTAAATATATAATGAAGAATGAGAGAACAAACTAGCAGCAGTTAAAAAGCATTAAAATGTTCACAACATTTCTGCTTAGGAAGCATAAGAATAGTTAATTTTTTAAGATGCAGAATTTTTTTTCTAAATTGTAATATTTGTTTAGAAACTCCAATCAGAGAATCGTATTAATTATATATCAGAAAATTAAAATGAAGCTGAGAAATAGATTTGTGTTGTTTGGTTATTTTGATTGTTATTTTAATAGAAGTATCCTGCACTATAGTTAGAGAGATGTTTTTATTATCAACATAAGTGGTTGTGTCTTGACCTGAGAGTTTTGTCCCAAACATCAATCGGAACTTCAGCAGACAAATGGTACCATGGAAAATTAAGAAATGCATATGATGACTGTTTAATCAATTACAGGCCACAGTGTAATTTTCATAAATTATAGAATCATAGAATGGCTAGAATTGGAAGGGACTCCCAGAGGTCATCTAGTCCAACACCCCTGCAAGAAGCAGGGACACCCTCAACTAGATCAGGTTGTCAAGCAATTATTCAACAAAAGAAACCCAAAACTTCAAACAACACTAAGTCTATTTTCCTCCAAAGAAAAGTGTTAATGCTCACTCCTGTATGGAGTGATAAATATTTTGTAACAGGAACTGAACCTGCAGAACCTTCTGTTCACATCTGATATTTTAACATGACTTAGCTAAGCTCGAGTCCCGTTAATGACCAAAGATTTAATTCCCCCAGCAAGGTAACTTATTCTGGTAGGCTGCAATTGTCTGGCCTACATGCTCGAACTCCACCTTCTTGACAAAAGGGAGTAACAAAATGTCAGGAATGGGCTTCTTTTTCACAAAGTGTTTTCATACAAACATCAGTCACCTGGGTTGTGTAGTAGGGTTTTGTGCTTTAAACCTGACGAGTTCCTGTAGTAGTCAAGGCCTGTATCTATTTTAACAGACGGACGATGTGATATAGCACTGTTCTTTGTGACCATCTTCCAAACTGCTGTGGTCTACTAGATAAGGAAAAGAATGTATCGTTATGGGGGGAAGAAACCCATTTTATTAATTCTTTTATATTCACTGAGTATTTATCTCACTTAGTTTGAATGCCCTGGATAGGTTTTCTTCAGTATGATCTCTGTAGCAGTTTTTATAACTTAAATGCTAATGCAGCATGCTGGAGATGTTCATCCACATGCTGATTTCAACTGAACAGATCTTACCTTTTTTTTTTTACCCTTTCTCATCTGTCAACCAGTTATCAAAACTGATACCAGCCCCTGACCCTTATTCTTCTGAAAATAAAATAAATTTAAAAAAAAATATTCCCTCTGAAAACCTGACCAGAAGCATCCAAGGCCACTGCTCATGAACCTCATTATTTTGGACTCATAATTAGCATTTCCATACATTGAAGCCATTAGGCTGTGGTTTCCTTAGGGGGACACACAATCAGATTGTACTATCAGCGGTTTCCTCCTTGGTAAAAAATGAACTACTACTCTGCCTGGAATAAAGCTTTAGACTCCAAATTCTTTGACCATCCTCCTGCACAGGCTTTCTGACCGACACCTCTGTTGCCACTCCCATCCCCTTCTGGTGGAAATCTCATGGATAAAGCCCAATCCTAAACTGGGTTGTTTTGCAATTTGAAATGAAAAAGTTTATCATTTGGCAACTTCCCCCCAGGACTGCATGCAAATTGTTTTACTGTTTCTGAGTCATGTTCGTGTGGGATCTGCACTCACACAGAAGCTCTAAAATAACCCCAAAGATTATTATTTTTACATAATTACCACACCAAGAAAAACTGAATATACTTTCCAGACAATTGTGGAAACAAAGTGTTTTTTAATTTTTTTTTTCTACTATCATGCTATAGGGTTTATCTCTAAAAACCCCAAATTAACTTTATGTGTCCAGCCCCTCAGCCCTGCCACAGCTGCAGACTGCAGGTCCTGAACTCACAGAGAGGCACTTTCTCCCCCATTGCATCATGGGAGCCTGTAAACATGTTTTGCCACAGTGCTTTTCAGTAGCATTCTTTATCTGCATAGTATATTGATGACATTTAAATATGAGTATCCATTATAAATTGCAAAAGTGAATTGCAGTGCATTACCTAAGTGCACACTTGGCACACTACCCAGTAGGAACACACTGCCTAATGAGCCATTAATATAATTTCCTGCTACAAGCTGCTGGTAAAACTGTTTCTTGGTACTTATTCGAAATGTAGAAAAGTTTGGTAAAGTTGTATGCATTTTTATTTGATATACCATATATACAGAGGAGTTGAGGGGTTTCTTTTCATTTTTTTCAATATTCTACATGTATTTCTTCAATGTAGGTTGAAAAAAAAATCCAAGAAAATACTAAACTCTGTCTTATCTTACACATTTTCATTTCCAAGGTGCTTGGCCTAACAAAGCAAACATTAAATGCCATGAACTGAGCAGCTGAAAAATTACTAATAACACACCCAGACTTAATGAGATGAGGGGAGGTAGAATATAATAGGAAGAAAAAGCAGTGGTATTAACAAAATAATTGTATGGCATTTCACTGTAAATCAGTAAACAGCTTTCAAAAACAAGTGGCAATTCAGAACTGAAGCTAAGATTAACTACTTGAAAGACTGTTCTCCTATGTTTAACAGTTTCCCTTTTCACAGCTATAAGGCACGGTATTACAATGTTAGCACCAAAATTAGGACTCCTTACACACTTTCTCTTGCTTGTCCAAAACTTTTCCTTCCGCACCAAATAAAATCTGAAAAATATTTTCACTTTGATGTTGCTTCAGGAATTCCAGGAACTTGCCAAGATCCATGTGATAGTCATTCCTCAGGCCATAATCACCATGTGCCTGAAACTGCAAGTCTTCAAAATCACGAAAGAGGCGAAGATTATCGATGCTTCCCTCTGTTTCTATATTCTCCACATGCTTGCATGAAATATGCTTCCAGTTGGGATACCTAATAACACGCCAGAACTCTTCACAGCTTTCTTTGAGTCCCTCCACGCAGATGACACCAGGTTTCCCTGTAAGGCAGAAGCCAGTCAGATTTAACTTCTTTGCGCAGTCAAAAATCTTTTTCCTTAATTCATGCCTATATATATGATGGCTGTAGATCCACATGCGATGCAATGTCTCTTTAACCACAACTTCTTCTGAAGCACTTTCAGAAGAGGCCTTACTGTTTTCCAGGTAAGGCAGGCTGTTGTCTTTCACCCACTGCACAGCTTCATACACACACAGTTCACCCGAATCCAAAGAGCTGATATGAGAAGTGAGACCAGTGTTGAGCTGCAACTGTTGCTGTCTGTGCAGTGTGTCTGATCTTACAAAAAGCCGAGGTGCGACGTGAGGATACATGTGAGGCAGTAGTACCTGCAGTTCCACTTTCACCTTGAAAACAGAGCAACAAACAAATGAAAAGAATGCTGTCTCTTCTTCCCTGCCAAAGGAAGATTGTGAAGGGAGGTATTTAAGATGGCAAAGAAGGTACACAGTTACCCTCCAGGGATGTTGCTACTGCACGTTCTGAGTATGCGCTCTGGTTGCTACAGCAGTAAATTACCCATCTGTCAGAGTCAGGAGGCTTTTGAGAATCTGGTCCCTTAGCAAAAACACATCTCATCAATGAACTCAGCCCAGTTGCTGGATCTATCCCAGGAAAACAGGCCAAGAGTTAAACAAAACAGTGCTTATGGTTGTACATATTGTACACAGAGGTTTTAAAATTATTAAACTATTTTAAACAAGTATTTACCGTAACAGAGGAAGCTGCCTCAGGATCATAGGGAATAAAATGATTTAGTTGCATTTTAGGCCATGGACGTGTTGAATTTATCTATCTTCATTTATTTAGCATCTTAAAATGGAGCACCCCAGTTCTTTGGAAACTGAACCCTGCTGAGAGCAGGAGGGGACTCAAGCATCCTCAATACTCGAGGCTCTGGGGATTTTTACTACAATACCAAACTGTTAGTCCTGTAGAGACGAGTGAATCATGAAATGACTAATTATCTTTTCAAGTTCCTTGACAATCTGACATGGAAAACAAATTTTCCTTCAGAAGCCCTCCCTGCACAGTTCATAAAAATCTGAGAGCTGATGGATGCATTTTAGAATTATATATGTACAAGTTTCTAAATAATCGCAAGGCCACTTCATTAGCCAGTAAATTATTCTAATGTTTAATTACCTTATTTCTAGGAAAATGCAGATACTACTATGTTGCATTTGTATGTTTTTAATTTCCAGTCATTGCATTATTGTATGCTCAGACCTACTCTAACAGCTATGCTCTCTATGCAAGTATTTACACCACTTAATTTTGATGTAGCCACATGCATCACAGAATCACAGAATTGTAGGGGTCAGAAGGGACCCTGAGAGATTGAGTCCAACCTCCCTGTCAAAACAGGTTCCCTAGAGCAGCTCACACAGGTAGGGGTCCAGATGGGTCTTGAATATCTCCAGAGAAGGAGACTCCACAACCCCTGTGGACAGCCTGTACCAGTGCTCTGTCATCCTCACTGTTGGAGTGAGGATGAAGAAGTTCTTTTATGCATCAGTGCAGAACTTCCTGTGGTCCAACTTGTGACCACTGCCCCTTGTCCTGTCCCCACACGTCACTGAAAAGAGGTTGGCCATCTCCTTTTGTCTCCCACACTTCAGATATTTATAAACATTGATGAGATCCCCTTTCAGTCTTCTCCAGGCTGAACAACCCCATCTCACTCAGCCGTTCCTCATAGGGAAGATGCTCCAGGCCCTTAATCATCTTTGTGGCCTCTGCTGGACTCTCTCCAGGAGATCCCTGTCTGTTTTGTACCAGGGAGCCCAGAACTGGACACAGTGCTCCCGGTGAGGCCAGATCAGGGCAGAGTAGAGGGGGAGGATCACCTCCTTTGATCTGCTGGCTATGCTCCTCTTAATGCACCCCAGGATACCAAATGCGCCCCAGGATCTCAAACCTTTTCTTCAACTGGTTTTACTATTGAAACTCATAATCAGGGGTTCTGCTTTTCATCATATAGGCTGGTTTTGGTTTAGTGTTTCTGTAACTCTTAGTAATAATACTCTGCCATTTTGGGCTATTTTTACATTAGTGCCTTTAAAATACAGATCGATACACATGGCAAGGTGTGAAAGAGAGAAATAACAGGGTGGTTTTACTAGAGAATAATCTAAAGTCCAGCATACGTATTCCCATGAGGGGTGTAATACACAACCCTGTGTATATTATAAACCTGTCTGCAACCGTCTTGCAAGTACACCCCTCGCTAAGCCCTTACGAAGGCTGCGTGTGCTGCTGATGTCAGCCGTCCGTTACACTTTACTGCCTAAATCAAGACTCAAACAGTTAAAATGAGGGTTCTGTTACTCTCCACTTTTGAAACAGCAAATAGAAACTGGGGGGAGGAGGGGAACTGCCCCCCTTTCTGTCAGCACAGAGTTTGTAAGTGTCTAGAGTAACAACGCAACACGCATGAACGCATCTACACAGGATCCCTCACCTTTGGCTCCCCTACATCAAGAACGATCGTATACTCGAGCTGCGGGGGCAGAGCTCCGTCAGAGTTTCTCAGGTAGCGCCGCACGGCAGGCACAGCCTCCTCGTCCAGGTTTATTTCGCCTTTCTTGGGGAACATTGACAGCAGCACCTCCACTTCCATCAGCTGGAGCCCCAGGCATTCCTCTACAGTGGCAGCCATCGCACTGCCCGCCGCACGCACGCCTGGGACGAGAGGCCCGGAGCTGCCGGCCCTTTGCGGCGCCGAGATGAACCGGAGGCAGGGCGGCATGGGCGAGCAGCGGAGATTTCGGCCGCAGCACAGCACAGCCGGAGGGCCGAGGCAGGGAGGCAGGGAGGCAGCGAGAGACCCTTGCGGGTGCGTCGCCCCACCGCGCCCCTCGGCCCAGAGCCCGGTCGCAGGGCTGCGAGGGCGCGCATGCGCGCTGGAGAGGGGTAGGTGGGGGTGTGTGTACGGGTGTGTGTGTGTGTGTGTGTGTGTGCCGCGCCGCCGCTCCGGAGGAAGGCGGCAGGGAGAAGTGCAGTGCGGTGTGGAGTTATGGCGAGGGACGGGCTGGCTGCTCCAGGCCTTTCTTGCTCTGCGGGGGAGGTGAGGGAGGCACAAACTATTCAGCCGCTCCCCTTTAAATCCCTTATGGCCAAGGTGTGAGACTGAGGTTACCTCATGAGGTTTAACACTGCGAAGTGTAAGACTGGAGGGAGGAATTTCAGACATATACACAGGCTGTGAGAAGAGTTCCTTGAGAGTAGCCCTGCTGAGAAGAACCTGGGGGTCCTGGTGGAGGAGAAACTGAACATGAGCCAGCAGTGTGCTCTTGCAGCTCGGAAGGCCTGTGGCATCCTGGGCTCCATCAGAAGAGGGGTGGCCAGCAGGGACAGGGAGGTCGTTGTCCCTCTCTACTCTGCCCTCATGAGGCCCCATCTGCAGTGCTGCATCCAGATCTGGGGCCCCCAATTCAAGAAGGAAGTAGAGCTGTTGGAGAGGGTTCAGAGGAGGCCACGAAGATGATCAGGGGACTGGAGCACCTCCTCTTTGAAGACAGGCTGAGGGAGCTGGGCTTGTTCAGCCTGGAGAAGAGATGGCTAGAGGGGACCTCATTGCAGCCTTACAGTACTTAAAGGGAGCATGTAGACAGGAGGGGAAACGGGTTTTTACAAGGGTAGATAGTGGTAGGACAAGGGGGAATGGATTGAAGCCAGAGGAGGGAAGGTTTAGGTTAGATATCAGAGGGAAGTTCTTCACAGAAAGAGTGGTGAGGTGGTGGAACAGGCTGCCCAGTGAGGTGCTGGATGCCCCAACCGGTGCTGGATGCCCCAACCGTGGAGGTGTTCAAGGCCAGGTTGGATGGGGCTCTGGGGCAGCCTTGTCTAGATGTAGCCTGGAGGTTGCTGGCCCTGCCTGTGGTAGTGGGGTTGGAACTCGATGATCTTTGGGGTCCCTTCCAATTCAGACGAGTCTGTGATTCTGTGAGGGTTAAGCTCCCTCGGTGCAGCCTCTCCCCAAAGCCGGGCTGCCACAACGGGGCAACCGCGGGGCCCCGGGCGACGGGCGGGCACCCTCGGGAAGCGCGGAAGCGGCTGTGCCGAGGGATAAAGCCTCTCGGAACCGCCGAGCGCTACGGGCGGGGGGCAGGCTCTGGCTGACGAGTGGGCGCGCCTCGGGCGCTACGTGAGGGCTGCGTGCCCGCCCTCCGCGCTGCCATTGGACGGTCGCGGCGTCGTGGTGTGGCCACGCCGGCTCCGGAAGGGCCGCGGGGAGGCGGGATGTGGGTGCGGGCTCGGTGGAGGTTGCCGTGTCTCACCGGGTGGGTCCCGACGCCTTAAGCCGCGAAGAGAGGCGGCTGCTGGGGCTGGCCGTGCGTCTGGCTGCACTTTCCCGCCCCCGGCTGAAGGGCTGCCTGCGGCTCCGGTGCCCTGGGTGAGGTGGGTCCGTGCTGGGCACCTTCACAGAGCCGCGTAGAACAGCCGGGTGGCGCTGGTGGGGGGTCTGCCGGTGGTGCAGGGGCTTGAGGAGGGAGCACGGGCTGCTTTGGAGCTCCACAGTTAACAGCTGGAGCCGTGGGAAAGAGCCAGCCCTTCGCTAGGTCCCTGGATCCGGCCGAGTGGGAGACGTGGCTCTCCCCACCGAAATCCCGTCATCCCTTCGTGATCCGGTGAAATCCGGTCAAGCTCTGTCTGCTGCTGTGCTGGGAACTTGGAGGCTCCTTCAGGTATTGCTCTTGTCCCCAGCAAGGGATTTGGTTTAAAACATCTGCATTTTACTTAATTTTGAAGCCCACAAAGCGTGAAATTAATTAGAATGGCTTCTCTCACCTGCCTCCGTGTTACTTCCTTCTCTAGGAATGGATTCTGAAGCCCTTAAAAAATACTCGGCGTTACATCCCAAACCTGCTGGACTTACTCTTCAGTATGGCACCGCTGGATTTCGTGCCGAGGCTCAACAGCTTGATCACATCATGTTCCGCATGGGCTTGCTGGCAGTTCTCAGGTCCAAAGCTGTGGTATCCACTATTGGCATCATGGTTACAGCATCGCACAATCCTGAAGTAAGAATAGTCTGTTATTTAAAAAAAAGGAAGTGGACATGGTCAGTCTGGTGGAATCAAAGCTCTGCATGGTACCTAAAAACCAGAACCTGAAGGCACTCGGATAGGTTTAAAGCATGTGTTTAGTCTGCTTCCTGTAAAAATGATCTCTGGCATGTTTGTAGTTACTTTTTCCTGTAGGCACAAGCATCATTCTCTCTTGTGTAGAAATGCTGTAATGCAGGGAATTTGTAACACTGGCAAGCTAGGAGTGCTCCTGAGATGCACCTTTGAGGAAAATTTGTGAGTTTAAAAAAATAAAGAGATGAATGAATTGCAAGCCTGGTTTTGAGACTTGTGCTACTTTGGAGTATTCCAGGTTATTAGAATCTCCCCTTATGTCATTTTAATGTCAAATTAATGTCATCCAAAACTACAAAGGGAAAAAAGTTGGGTTATTTAATGTGCTGGTTATAATACCTTTGGGAGCTTGTCGGAGGTTTAAATGATCTACTGCTTCCCAGAAATGCTCCATGTTTAAAGAGGCAATGTGCTTGAACTATGTGTCAGCTATCTTCAAAGAGATTTTACTATGTTTCCCACTTTAGTCTTACTTTGTGTTTTTTTTTTTTTTCTCCTAAGGAGGACAATGGTGTAAAGCTGGTTGATCCTCTCGGGGAAATGCTGAACCCTTCCTGGGAAGAGTATGCCACACAACTAGCAAATGCAGAGGAGCAAGACTTAGAGAAAATCATATCTGAGATCTGCCAAAAAGCAGCGGTGAACCAGCACAAAGATTCTTCAGTTTTTATCGGTAGAGACACCAGGTAACTACAAACTGCTGTGTATGTGTGCTGGTTTTACAGAAGGACCAGATTTTGTTCATGGGTGCTTTTGGATGCTTAGCCCTCCACAGCCAGGTCATGCTTTTTCTTAATGCCTAGTTGTCTACCGTTTAATTTATGGCGATAGCAGTAAGCACAGGCTTTCCAGTGTTAGCTGTATTAGCTTTCCTGGGAGGTATGAGGACTTCCTAGCACTGTTTCTGAACAGCACGCTTTCTTGTGGGCTGGGTATGGGCTTTTTTTGTGGGTACTGTGTGATGTCCAAGTTGTACTCAGCAGTTTACATGTGTTTGCAATTCTCTGGGGTGGTGCCTAGAACAGAGAAAGGTATAGATTTCTCGATTTTGAATTTAAGCCTGCTGGCAGGAGGCTTGTAGAGTCACCTTCTTCCACATGTTCTCCCTTCCCAAATCCATACATAAATGTCTTCTTCAAAGGTTATCAGTTGTATTTGCTGTTTTCTAGGCCAAGCAGTGAGAAACTTTCCCAATCAGCAATAGATGGTATCTCCGTTCTAGGTGGTCAGTACCATGGTATGTTAAACTTCTGCAATTCTCATCCAACTCCAAGTTTTTATGTGAATTTGACTTAAAGCAGTAGCCCAGACCCCATTTCCATTTTCACTTGTAAGGATCTGCTGTCAGTGTAGCTGTATGGCTGCAATGTGAGGCGGGGGAGAGTGGGGGGTGTTGGAGGTGTGGTTGTTCATCTCTTCATAACAGAGCTTGAAAAATCCTATATGGATTTCCTGCACTGTGTCTGTAGAATAGCAAACACTGTACAGCTTTTAAGGAGGAAATTATTTAGTATTCTGTTTCTGATTACTGTGCCTTTTATTTTATGCTAGATTATGGTCTGGTGACAACACCACAGCTGCATTACCTGGTCTGCTGTCAGAACACCCAAGGGCAATATGGGAAAGCAACGCTAGAAGGTTACTATGAAAAACTATCCAAAGCTTTTGCAGAACTGATAAAACAGGTGAATTCAGGGTGTTCTTATCTTTGTGCAAATGTACAAAATTGATACTGTCTGTTTGGGCCTGAAGTTTCGAATTCAGCATGCTTCCAGGTATGGTTTCACTGGGGTATGAGTTCACTTTGCTGCTTCTTCCCTTGTGCTAAGTGTCCCAGCTCTGGAGAGAGGCAGAAGCAGCTGAAGATCGACTGTGCTAATGGAATAGGAGCTCTGAAACTAGCAGAAATGAAGCCTTACTTTCCAAAGGAAGTGCTAATTCACATATATAATGATGGAAGCAAGGAGAAACTCAATCACTTGTGTGGTGCAGATTTCGTGAAAGTCCACCAGAAACCACCTAGAGGTTTGTAGTCAGTAACTTTGTATCCTTTTACCTCCTCTCGGGTCTTTAGCTCATCTTTGGGTGACCTGAGTCCCCATTTCTTATCAAGTGAATACATGAGTGGTTCTGATTGTGCAATGGAAAGATAGTCCTACTGCTGGTTTTGGTACAGTCCTAGTTTTTGTCTAAATTGTTTGGGAGCTGCCGTATGTATCTGGCTGGCTGAAACACGTTTCACAGTCTGGTCTGATTGTGAGGCTGGTAGTATCCAAAGGTTGGTCAGGACTGGCTTACTTTTATTTACTTTACTTCCTTTTGTGTTATCAAGAACATTTACATTGTGGGCTGGGGTTGCAGATGCTTTTCCAGGTTCCTGAGATAATTAACAGTCTGGTACCAGCAGACTGACTGACTTAAACCTGTGAAGTAGTTATTTGGTATAACTTCCTGCAAAGTGCATACAAGAACCTGGGGGATCAAGGCTAGTGTGGATGTTAGGTCACTTAAGGCTAAACTGGGTGCTCTGTTTGACAGCTGCACTCTCGCAGCAACTGCCAGCCAAATCTGAACTCTGGGGGTACAGTGTCATTTCCCCCTTTCCATGCTGCTACACAAGCAGCTGGGGAAGTGTAGAAGGGAGGGGAGCACAGCAGCAGCGTGTCACATCTGTATCCTGGCTTGAAGTGAGACTAAGGCAGACTCCTTGGATTCTTCCATGCAAGGATGTGCTCTGAAAAGAAAATGTGGTCTCATAAGCAGCTGCTGAAGTGAACGATGGGTTTCTCTGAAGTGTTTAGCAGTAGCAGTTCCCGTTTAAAGTTGCAGGGAGTCTTCGTTTGTTACGTGGTGCAGTTCCCATTACCTCTCGCTTTAGCTGGAGGATCTTGGTGGCAGTGGAATGTATTGTCCTGTATCACTGTTGGCATGCAGGAGAAGAAACAGGCCCAAGTTCTGGGGCATAGTTTCTTGTATTCTGAAGGACAGACTTCGCCAGCTTTCAGAGACGTGGAGTCTGAGCTTAATGTGAGGAAGAATCTGGGCCAGCATCTTAGAGAAAAGCAAGATGTAGAAGCACAGAATGATTTGGGTCGGAAGGGACCTTTAAGGGTCATCTAGTCCAACCTCCTTGTAATGAGCAGGGACATCTTCAACTACATCAGTTTGAAGATGGCTCAGAGCCCCATCCAGCCTGACCTTGGGCATTTGTAGAGATAGGGCATCTACTACTACTCCAGGCAACCTGTTCCAGTGTTTCACCACCTTATTGGAAAAGTGAATGAATAAATAGAATCCTTCCTTGTATTTAGTCTGACTCTACCCCCTGTCAGTTTAATCTCATTATCCCTTGTCCTCTGGCTACAGCCCCTATTTAAAGGTTTATCTCCATCTTTCTTATAAACCCCCTTTTAATTACTGGAAGGCTGCAGTAAGGTCTCCTTGGAGCCTTCTCTTCTCCAGGCCTGAAATATTTCCTGAAGAAAAGCACTTTTGATGCAGAAGAAAAATAGATAATTGCCAGGTCCCTGGGAGGGTAAAGTACTTAGTAGTGTTGTAGCAAGAGTGTACGCTCGGTGGTGACTGAGTGGGCGAAAAGGGGGTGGGAGTTCTGCTCTTCTTCAAAGGTTGAGTCGTTAGCAGAGCAAAGTAGTGCATGTAACCCTAAATTAAACAGTGTCCATGCACCAACCTGAACACAGTCCTGTCCCGGCCAAGTGGAAAATTCTTCTTTACAGACATCACTGGGTCTTGTTTCCATGCACAGCTGGAGAGAGGGTGTAGCACAATAAATGTTGAGAGAACCTGCAATTTTTGCATTAGTATTTATACTTTGATCTAAGTGAAGACTTCTCGGCTGCCTCTCAGAACAGCTTCCCTGTTGCACGTGTTCTGGTAAAAGCAACATCTGTTTTGGAGCATCAGTTTTACACATGTCTGCACGGAGCTAATTTCCACATGGGATCCACACTGGGACTAATTGAAACATTCTTGTGTCTTTTCCTGTCTCTAACTTGCATTTATCCCTCTGTGTGCACTAGGGCTGGACATGGAGCCCAAAGAGAGGTGCTGCTCATTGGATGGTGATGCCGATAGAATCGTTTATTACTACAAGGATGGAGACGGCCTTTTTCACCTAATCGATGGAGATAAAATAGCAACTTTAATTAGCATCTTCCTTAAAGAACTTCTTGCCAAGGTAACTCTAAGGGATGAAATGACTGCTGACGCTTTAATTTGGCAAAGTGTGGAATATTCTGAAGAAGCTGTGTGTGCTTGTGTGTACTTGAGCTCCCTCTCTACCTAAAGCAAACACAGTTTAAAATGCAGTCGGGTCTGTGCCTCCTTGGTATGGCCAAACATTCCTCTTGCAGGGGTGTGACTTCCACGCCTCAAGTGAAAGTCTGAGCACTGACATTTTAACCTGGAAGCTTTTCTTCACAAGAGAGCTATTTCCCAATTTCTGCATGCAGAGTACTGATACTCCATTCTTCATTTTAGTATCTTTCATTAAGTTTTCATTAGTTTGGGGTCAGTCCTTTACTCAGCATTTCTGTGAAGCTTGATGAAGGTTGAGGCATTCCATTTGCATGAGAACTTCGTTGTGGCAGTCATGGGGTTTGTATGTCATCGTTCCAAAACTGCTCCCTGCATCTCTCTCATAGAGACACAGAACTTTTCCAGAAATCCTCTTAGCCTTGGTGTCTATGATACTAAACCTAGATGAGTTATCCAGGTTTGGTTTTCTTAGAGTCCAGCTCGTTCGTTACTCTGTGGCAGAGAAGCTGGCCAGCGAGAAGAACTTGTGGTTGCCACCAGCTCCTGCTTGCTTTGCACTGGCAGCTTTGACTTGTGTGTACAGCTGCATGGAGCTCCACAGGTCTGGCCAGTGCACTGAGCTTGCTGAAGCTGAAAAAGGGGTTTGCAAACCAAGCTCCTGAACTTCAAGAGCTGCTTCAAGCCAACCACAAAATAACTCCATGATATATAGAAAAACTTGGAACAGAATTCATGTTGTCTTAAACATACAGAAGCTCCTGTGAGCTGCTGCCTCCCTCTGATGCCCAGGAGTTTGAAGCATCTGTAGGAGAACATTTGTGTACTGGTTCTGACTGTCCTACTCCTCTGGCTACGTGCCTGTCAGACAGTAAAGCACTTTGCTTCTTGGATTGCTCAGGTGGGACAGACCTTAAAGATGGCAGTGGTACAAACAGCATATGCCAATGGGAGTTCGACACGCTACCTTGAGGAAACACTGAAGGTATTAATTTTTTTAATTCTTTTTCCTGGCAGTTTTTCTTCAAATGTTTTTTTCTCTGAAGTTATTTAAAAATAAATCCTGTGAAAATATGATTGCTAGGCTAAAATAAATGAGACATTCCACCCTGCAGCAGTGACTAAATTATTGGTGGTAAAAGAGATGCTAGAGAGCAAAGCTGAAAAAAGTTCTAGGCAGCTTTTACTAGTTTAAAAAAAAAAGTTTGGCAAAACCTAAAGAAAATCCTTTGATACTTCTGGAACAAGTGGAGGAATTTTTGGCTTTGCAGTGACGCGAGTTGCAGTAAAGGCTCCATGATACTTGGACACCAGTTTCTGCAACAGGCTAAATGCTTTTCACTGGGGAAATAGAGCTGAAGTGGTGTTTCAGGTCGGATAGAGCCACTATATTCCCTGGAACCATAAAATCAATTGGGGTTTTCATGGCTTGGGGTTTTGTTTATAGTTTGGAGGGGTTTTGGTGGTTGTTTTTTTGGGTTTCTGGAAAAAAAAAACCAACCCCACAACAATCAGCCTCTATTTCCACTTGAAGGAATGAAATCTTCCTTGTAATGGGGGCTGCAGAACTAGTGGGTACTTTTAGCTCTGGGGAGTCAGCAGCTGTGAAACCCTGTTTCACTTGTGACAGCCTACCCAGTCCAGGCACACCGCCTGCAGCTCCTGCCCTCTGAGGAGAGCCTGTAACGCCGCTCACCACCTCTGCATGTCCTTGGGCCGCAGGTACCCGTGCACTGTGTCAAAACAGGAGTGAAACACTTGCATCACAAGGCCCAGGAATTTGATGTTGGCGTTTATTTTGAGGCAAACGGACATGGCACTGTGAGTAGCAGCGCGTAATGCGTGAGATCAGGCAGTATGTACAAACTCTGGTTGGGTTAGCTTGAGAAAGGTGGCTTTTCACTCTGCTTACAACTATAAACAAGACTTTTCTCCTGTCCCTGTGAGTTTCTCTTCTCTCCTTGTGTGCTTCCTCTTCTGACTTAATCGTAGCATTGCCGCCGACTTCTGTTTTATGGGGGGGGTGGGAATTCACGGTAGCGAACATATAGGGATTGTTATTTGGGCTTGTGGCAAAGGGTTTTATTCCTCATTGCTTCACGTATTCTAGTTCACCACGTGGGCTGATCTTGTCAAGCTCTCATTTGTTTTTTTATTCCAGGTATTATTTAGTAAAGCTGCTGAAAGTAAAATAAGACAACTGGCGAAAGAGGAGAAAGATGATGAAAAAAGGGAAGCAGCCAAGGTGCTTGAACACATGATTGACCTGATTAATCAGGTAAAAACTGAGAGAAGCAAATCCCAGTGGTGAAACAGGGATTGTGAGTGCTGGTCAGGCTGCCAGGGACCCCTGGAGCAGGAAGTAGGGTGTCGTGGAAGATGGGGCCAAGAAGAAAAGGTCAGGAACTGCCCTCTCTAGAAAGAGGCAATGCTCAGTGCTTTGCTCTGAACCCAAAAAGGGGTGGGATAGCACAGGAGCCAGGGGACAGCATCACTTGTTCGCGATTCAAGAGCAGGGAATGTTTTTCCCAAAGCTGTGTGATATGGGAGGCTGGGGATGTTCCGCTGCCCGCGTGTGTCTTACCACAGTTGTTTTTTATCTGGGCCAGAGCCAAAATCATACCTTTCAGGCCAGCTATAAGCACCCTGGCTCCAGAAGAAAGGTGAGGAGCCACGTCCTCCTCAGGAGAGGCGAGACCTGTCACTCAGCAGCCCTTGGCAGAACTGCATATTAGTAAACTGCTGTTCTTCTTGCCCAGGGATAGCCTGGAAAGGATGAAAGGAAAAACCCGACTGCCCAGGCTGAGTCAATTCTGCCAGGCTGCACTGTCACACTCTTGCCGATCAAATTGTGTCTTTGCTGCTTCACTGTTGACTTCTCCACTATTTCTTCCGTTCCTGTTAACAGACAGTTGGTGATGCCATCTCAGACATGTTGGTTATTGAAGCAATCCTGGCTCTGAAAGGTCTGACTGTGCAGCAGTGGGACGCTGTCTATGCTGACCTTCCGAATCGGCTGCTCAAAGTCCAGGTGAGTTACACACGGCTTGGCTCGGCTCCCAGCAGTCTCTGGCCCCTGCTGGGAGCAGCTCTTGCCTGCACGTGTTTGGACAGGCTTTACTGCAAAGCTGAAGCAGCCCACTGAGGGGCACTAGGCCACACAAGCCCCGAAACAACCCAGAGGAGGCACCAAAATTTCACTTGAAATAAAATCACAACTTACAGGGTGAAATAATAGCCAAGTGTGTTAAATGGAAAAACCCGACCAGAACTGTTCACATTTTAACTAAAACTTCTTTCTTAACTTTCAAATTCGGGAAAAAAATCCTCATTTCTAAGGCCCCTAGCTGCTGGATGGTTCTAGCTGTGCCGCTCTACATAGCTTGAGTATTCAAGCTCTTCCTTTTTAGCTTCTCCAGTACTCAAAGAAAGAGCTGGAGCAGCACAGGCTCCCACATGGCAGCGTGCTGTTAGACACAGCACAGCAGCTCCAGGCTCTAAAGTAACCCAAGGAGAAAGACTATGCTTTCACAGCTCCTGGGAGTAGCTGCACCTGCCTTTCAGAGGCTGAGCAAGGACCTGGTCCTAGCTGTGCTGAGGAAAAGCACCCACCTGGCTTTAAGGATGAGAACGAAGGTTCACGCTTCACATACATGTAAGGACAAAGGTGACACCAATGAGGAGTTTCGAGGGGAGCCGGGGAGGCAGGTGGGGAGCAGTTCTGCTCTCATCATGCAGCTCCAGCACGCAAATAAATTGGCTGTTTCTGATGCTGCAGGTTGCAGACAGGCGAGTTATTGACACAACGGATGCAGAACGCCGTGCAGTTGCTCCTCTGGGTCTGCAGGAGAAAATTGATGGGCTTGTGAAGAGGTACAGACTGTCACGAGCATTCGTCCGTCCGTCAGGAACAGAGGATGTCGTTAGAATATACGCTGAAGCGGACACACAGGTCAGAACTTAAACCAAATCTGCTTCATATAGAAGTTGCTTATGTTAAACAGTCTTCTGCTTAGCAACGATCCAAGGGCTGGAGCACCTCTCCTGTGAGGACAGGCTGAGAGAGTTGGGCTTGTTCAGCCTGGAGAAGAGAAGGCTGTGGGCGGACTTTATAGCGGCCTTCCAGTACTTGAAATGCGCCTCTAAGAAAGCTGAGGAAGTTCACGAGGGCATGGAGCGATAGGATGAGGAGTAATGGGTTTAAACTGGAAAAGGGGAGATTTAGATTGGATATTGGGAAAAAAATCTTCATTATGAGGGTGGTGGATCACTGTAACAGGTTGCCCAGCGAGGTGGTGGAGTCCCGTCCCTGGATACATGCAAGGTCAGGCTTGATGGGGCTCTGAGCAACCTGATCTAGTGAAGATGTCCCTGCTCACTGCAGGGGGGGTTGGACTAGATGACCTTTAAAGGTCCCGTCCGACTGACGCATTCTGTGACTGGGGGATGGAGGGAGAGGTATGCTTACCTGACTTTGTGTCACACTCAATAGCTGCTAAATCCAGAGAACAACTTTGTGATCACAGAAAGGCTCTTTCTCTTATTTACAGAAGTGATGTTTTATGTTCTCAGTGTTACAAAGTGGAAGTTTTGTATTCCTAAAGGCAGTGTTGCCACTACATGATTTTGAGCACTCAGGGTGAAGAAGAAAGTTACAAAGCTGTTAGCTCCCAACTGCATCATTTGGTAAGAGGGAAAATAACATGCATAAACTTTAGCTGCTGTTGAGCATTAGTCCCTGGGTGAACTTAGAGGTCTCAGCAAAAGCAGTGCTTCTGCTCTCCCCGCTCCCCACGCTGCTGCCCCCCTCTTCCTGCCAGCATGGCCCCAGCAGAGGAAGGCAGTGGAGGAGGACAGAGAGGACGTACAGCACTTGCCCCTCCTTGCTGTAACCTTCTCATGCTAACCCCGATGTTCT
This sequence comes from Heliornis fulica, assembly GCA_013399135.1. Taxonomy (NCBI): domain Eukaryota; kingdom Metazoa; phylum Chordata; class Aves; order Gruiformes; family Heliornithidae; genus Heliornis; species Heliornis fulica. Next base: position 158,117 of record VXBZ01008805.1, on the reverse strand, counting down.
CAAACACTCCCCAGGAGAACGCGGATGCCCTCGCGCATGAAGTAAGCCTGGCTGTTTACCACCTCGCTGGTGGAAGAGGAGCACCACCCCAGCCTATATAACCAATGGTACAGCTGCAGTTAAAGCTCTTGACTTATTTTTTACTATTACTTTCTGTACCACTCGCTAGTGGACGATACCCAGCCCTTCCCAAGAGTGGCGAGGATTCATCAGAACCGAGCACACTGCTGCTCTTCACCTCTGCAGATGCTCCTGCTGCTGAATGTTCCCCCTCAGTTTAACAGTCTAACTTCTGCAGTGACTGGAGATGACTCACCTCGTGTCAGTCAGTGCCCTGCTCACCTGCAGGAGACATCCTGTCCACCACCCAGCTACTTTCCCTGGTCCTGGTGCCTCAAGTCCCACTGCCCGCTTTCAGCGCACTCGCAGTAGCAGCGCTTGACTCGGGCCCTGCCGGTGTGACTGCGCACATGGCAGCAGATGCCAGCCCCACCTTCCCACAGCAGCCGCAGCGTCCGCGGGCATCAGCTGAGGTTCGGTTCACCTCAGTGCAGCAGGGAAGCGGTGCAATGAACAGGAACGCCTGCAGTAAGAGCACGCTTGTGACATCAACATTAGCAGGTAGCTTCTCCAAAATTAAACTCCTGCTTAGAAAACCATTTGCAGAAATCCCTCTTCAGAGGGAAACACCGAAGGGAAGCGTGTCGGCTGTAGCCCCTACTCGCCCCCAGCAGTGGGAAGGGGCCAACGGGCTGTAACGTTTGAAGTCTTTCAGTTCAGAGCACCTACCTCTGACAAATGTCCTTTTCATCGGACTCCTGTATTAACTCCCTCCACGACAGCATTTTCCAGGGATAAATAAAAATAAACTAGAAACAAATTGGAAAAAATGTGCACCTTGTTGTATTTTTCTCTTTTTTTTTTTTAGTTTTTTTTTTTAAAGACGGAACTCAAGACAACAAAACATGTACTGTAAATAGTAGGCACCATAATCAATATGAGCCACCAATATTTAAACTTGATCCAGGCCACATCCAGAACTTTTTTTTCCCCCTCTTATTTACAAATATTTAACTTAAATACAACATTTAGTATTTCATTACATACAAAGTAAGAAAAGAATACTATACAACCAGGAAAGATACAGCATTTAGTTTAAATAGTTACATTACGTGTAAGCTGAAGAGCAACAGTTTGGTTCACGTTTTTATGACACCTTCGAGAAAATCCTTCTCGACCATTTCTTCTATCTTTTGTCTTGCTTTGCTGGAGAAGGTCTTGAGGTTCTCCATTTTTATGTCCTTACTCGGAAAGCAGTTGGGGTAAAGGACAGGGCTCCCTGAGTGTCCAACGCATCTGCTCGTCACTTTGCTGTTAAAAACTTGGCTGAGTACGTTGAAGAAAGGCAAAAGCTGCTCAATGCTGCGAACAGTGTAGATGGTTAAAAGCAAGTGACCTGGTTCCCAGCTTAGTGTTTTCCCTGAGCTGTCCTCCTCTAGGTTTTTCTGTAAATACAGAGAAATGGGAAATGATACAGAAAAGGCACAGGTAAAAATAAGACTAATGCCCAATAAAGTTTGGAACAGGTTGCCCAGAGAGTTGGTGGAGGCCCCATCCCTGGAGATATCCAAGGTGAGGCTTGATTGGGCTCTGAGCAACCTGATCTAGTGAAGATGCCCCTGCTTGCTGCGGCGGGGGTTGGTTGGACCTTTAAAGGTCCCTTTCCAACCTAACACATTCTGTGATTCTATTTTTCCACATTCCAAAAACATCTGTCATATCAAGAAGAGACAGACATGCTGGATGCTTTCCGAGCCCACCGCCTCCCCTCCCCACGCTGTGCAGCAGGGCTGGCTGGGAGCGTACGGACTGGCGACACGACCAGGTAAACTGCGGTGGGTGTTGGGAGTCCACCGCCTCAGTGCTGCCCCTTGCCCCATGGAACTGCTCCTGCACCCCGCTGGCACCAGTGAACGGCCCAAGCTGGTAACAGCCCACGTTGCAGCTGTTTCCCAAAGCAGGCCAGACCCTGCCAAGCCTCACGCTTCACCTACTGCCAGCATGGGTGGCAATGAACCCCAGAGGGAGTTAAAACAGAAACCAAGCGGTTTTGCTCTGAAGCTGGAGTTCAGAGCGGTCAGGAAGAGCAGAAGCAGTGGTTCTGTTGTCGAAAAATCACACACACACAAGCTCTCTCTGAGCAAACACCTGAAGTTGTCCTCAAAATGGTTCAGCAGTCGCTGTGTGGTCCTGGAAGACCTTGGGGGGGACTTTCAAGCGTGAGAATTTCAGGAACCCCACCCAAAAAGAGAGCAGTCACAGCGCAGCCCCGATGCTCACTGGCAGCGTCAGTACACTGCCGTGACCCTCCTCTGGGCTGCTCGCACACCGAAATACCTGAGCCCCGACGTACAGCTGCTTACGGTACCCTCCACACATGCCCTTGAGTCCAAACACTCCCTCAAAACTAGACAGAAGGTACTGTCCCCCACAGGACACCTTGTTGGGCGCTACTGACAACCACTGTGGGAGAACTGCTGCTGCGAGGGGGAGTTCCAGCAATACTGGGCCTTGCTGTGAGGGAGGGATGAAGGCCATGAAGGCCACACCAAGGAGATCCACTGCCTGATCTGCCGCTGCCCAGTGCCTCCCTCACGCTGCCCCTGCAATGCCTCTGGTTGAAGGCAGGGTTCTGAGCCCCCGCAGGCTGCACAGCTGCTGAAGAGCAGGGTCTGTGACAAAAGCAGAGCGAAGGGGTGGGCGGAGCAGTAGGAGCAGAGCCAGAGGGAAGGATTACTGATCCCACAGCCTTGAGCAAACAGAGTTTCTTCACAGGATCTTATACAGCACGTGCAGTTCCTGCCCTTTAAATGAAGTGTCTGTCTGCTGCAGCTCAGGAACCCACACGACACCCGTTACACAAAGCAGCATTGAGGTTAAAATGAAATACAAAAATATTTAGTAGTGGAATCTGGTGAGTTGATTCCTTGTCACAGGAGATCGCTACTCTGGCTCTACCAGTGTGAAGAGAAGAAAGGCTCATAAGGGACCAGAACACAGGGAAGGCTGCATTCCAGCACAGGAAGAGCTGTTGATGCCTCCTACTTGTAATGAAGCTCTTCATTGTTAAGGTTAAAACCCCTCACGTTGGACTCACAGAAGAGACGCTTTTCAGTAGCGGTTAGTATTACCCAGCGGTGGGCACGGACCACCTCCAGCACGCAGCGAGAGTCGGTGGTACACAGCAGCCAACGGAATACTAGTTTCCTCTGAGCAATGAAATACAATCCCTCCAAGCCATTTCCTCACGGCGGTATTTTAGCACATACCACTAACTCCTCACATGCATAAAATGACAGTTGAAGTAACAGAGGCTGCATTAGGGGTTGTGAGTTTTACACCTGTCACTTAGTAAAAATGACTTTATTTCATCTTATAACTTTTGAGATCATAATTCTTAGAACTAACACTAACTGTAATTTACCTCACACAGGAAAGCAACTTAAACGTTTAAGTTATCTACAAAACTATGGGCTCTCATGATTCCTTCACTTCAAAAATCTCCCAACTCTGTCCTCTAACAAGACTGATCTCTCAGTTCTTACTGAAAGCTAGGTACTGTCCAGGCCTTGAGGTGATGGAATTGTCATGGCAAGCTTGTTTCACAACTCAAGCATCAAAGGCCACCCTCACCTGATGCTTGGCCATCTCCATTCCCTCCAAAACCACCGTCTTAAAGTCCTCCTGCTTGTCCTGTGGAAGGAAAGAGGAGAACTTTCAGACTGCATTTCATGTATCAAAATAATACTTTGCCGTGAAGGCTGTCCAGGTGCTTGGTTGGGTGCTGTGCTTCAGTTAGAAAAATCACCCGCCCTACAGAAAGCCTAGTCCAGAAATGGCAGACTCTGGGACTAGGGACTAGGGTGGCCAAGGCACCGTTAGACAGTAAGAGCACTGCCAGTTTGTTCTTCCCCAGGAGTGCTCAAGGAGGTTTTTCAGCTGCTGCCTTCAGACAATGGAGCCTGAGCAACACCCAACAATGTGAATCTGAGCATTAGTCAGAGCGCCCTAAAGGAAAACAAAGACCCACTGGAACATTTTGTTCAGAAACAGTTATTTTCTAAGAAAAACTCACAGCTATGTGCTAGAGTGTTCTCTGCACAAAGAAGAAATGGCCTGGAAGACAGTATCCATTACCTCATGTCCATCTCAACCTCATACCCCGAGCTATGGCTCACAGGGTGACATTGCTGCTGCCGTGACTCGGGGGTTCCAGAAATTCCAGAAGTTTTCTATCCTTCTGAAGCACACTGTGGAGTCCTGACTTCAGGCATCTAGCTCAACATACAGTACTCACCAGCGTGTATACTTTGTCTATCAGACGTGATTTAAATGCGTGCAGAGAGATGACCTGGCGCGTGACAACCTGACAGGTAGAGCACTCTGCGCTGAACGGCCAGAGGCTGCGCCTGATCTGCGTCCTCAGTGCTCACAGCCAGCAGAACAGAACACAGGTTACAGCTGTGCTTCAGAGATTTGTTTCATCTCCTCTAGTCTTGCTTGAAGGCCTCAGATCTGCCTGCAACTGACTTATCCCTGCATTTCATGTAGTCAGTTGTATGCCAGTGGTAAAGCAAATGCAGTGGCTACGGGAAGCTGACAGTGTTCTAGCCCTGACAATGCCACCTATTTGGAGGGAAACCCAAGAATGAAACTTCAAAGCTTTCTCTCTCATGTCTTCAAAGCTTTCTCCCTGTTTCCCCAGCCCACCCAGAAAGCTTTCCCAGGGAAGTGCCTGCCCAGGGGGGCTCTGTCCTCACAGCAGGAGCAGCAAAGAGAGCCAAGAGCTATTTTCTTACTCTTTGGCAGCAGAAGGGAGCTCCCCAGGACAGCCATGGCCAGCTTCCATCAGCTTTATTAGCACAGTGGGCCTCGACCCAACCCACAACAGGGGTTGGGTACACCCCACGCACCAACAGAATGACAGCCCTGGTTCTGCTCCCACTCTGCCAACCGTGCAGTCAAGGCTTCCCCAGAACTGCTTCTACTGCTCTCTGCCTTCTTCCATGCATGGCAATCCCTTCAGGGAAGAAACCCAGCCCTTCCTGTCTCTGCATGGTCGCAAAACTCTAGACTGCAACTGTTTTCTAACTATTTAAATGTGACTATTATTACCAAAAATGTTTTCTACTTCAAAAGGTAGTTTGTTATACTAGCATCTTCATATTTGATTATCTGAAAGTGTTTTTCTGTTAAAACCTATTAGTCACTAAATCATATTTCCCTTATACTCCTATACTACTACTAATAATTGGAAACTCCAAAATCACTGACCAGAGTCTTTTAACCACAGCAGGTTTGGCGATATTTTTTTGCTGTTAGTTTGGTTTGATTTTTGTGTTTGTTTTTGGTGTTTGGGTTCTTTGGGGTTTTTTTTAATGTAACTACATGTGGGTTTTGCCTGATGCTGACTTGAGATGACTCCTCCTATAGGAAACTCCCACACCAGTAGGTCCTTCCCATTCTTCATTATTTAAAAAAATATATATACTTATTCATATAAGTAAATACATTAATATATATGTGTGTGTGTGTATATATATATAAAAAATATATAAAAAACCTCCACTGTGAAGCAGTGCTGTAAGTTTAAGTTGCTGTATATTGAAGTTTTCAGTGAAAAGCAAGACTGGAAGACAGTTACATACCTTTGCTTTTTTCCGCAGCAGTTTCGCCAGCCGCACCACATACGGTTTGAATTCCCTCTGATGTGTACCCTGTCGTCGCACTTCCAAGCCTGAATCATCTGATGCTTCTGGAATGAAAGCCCAACGATACCTGTCATGAGATAACACAAGCAGGCATTATTCTTACTGAACATGCAGGCTTTTCTGCTAGATCTAAAAATAAGAGCGGATGAAGAAATCTTGTTAAGTATCAAAGGATGAGGAGGATTAAAAAAACCCAACAAAACCCAAGCCACACAAAACCCAGTGTCTGACAAAGAAGGACAGGAAAAGCACATTCTGAAAAGTGGGATGTAACATGGCTGAGAACACAGCTTTGCCCTTTTCCTTTAGAGTTTCTTCAAGCATTCAAGGATACCAAGATTAAGACAAAGCAGAGAGGCTACAAGCAGTGATAGTCATATCTGCATTGTGTGCAAGAAAACTGAAAGCAATTCTGAATCATAAAGCACATGAGTTACTTGCTGCACGCTTGCAATATTTAACACAGAATATTCTCAATACACCGTGTTGATAAACAGAAACTCACTCGTTTATTTTACCTATTCACAGGCCAACGAAACCAAGTGGACCGTTCCCAACCCCCAACCTTGCTGCATTGCAAAGATGGACTACCTGCATTGTAAACTGTAGGGAAAATCAAGGTTTCTGCCCATAAAGCTTCAAGCCAAGGCTCCATGAGAACACTGCAGAAGACAGTGAGTGTGATTCAGCACGAGTACTACCTTTCTAGAAACGCACAGTAATGACCGACATAAAACCAGGTTGGCTGATAACAGGGTTAGGAGACGGCATGGAGAACGTAACAAGAATCATGAGCCAAACCCCTTTCACCCCGCCAAAAAAAAAAAAAAGAAGGAACCTTCAAGATAAGTTTTAGATTTAGAAACACTAAGGGCACAAACTGACACAGTGTGTGCAAGTCCTTCCACGTTCTAGGCTACATGAGCGTCCTTTAAGTAACAGGACAATTAGAGGTGACCAGGGGCAGCAGCACTCTCACAGTCACCACTGCACAGAGTCAAGGAAGATAGGGGATACTTCTGCCCCGGTGGCCTCTCATGTCTATGGTCTTAAGCAAATGCCAGTTGCTTTGCATTTTCCTCCCCCAACAGAACAGGATTGTAGATGCAGAGGAAGCTGTCTGCACACACCAACACTGCTGACCCTTCACAAGCAGGTTTGTTCCAACGTCTTCCAGACCCACCACGCAGGAGTAATTTCAGTGAGTCATGCTGAGACAACACACAGTCCTCTGATCTCATGCCTTAGTCACTGAGACGTGTGGGTGTACTTTGAGTTCTCAGACATTACTGTGATTAAATGCTTTAGAATTAAAATACTTGACTGAATCCCTATTACTGATGAGTGCACAAGTGTGAACAATCTCTTGCTGTAGGCTAAACCAAACCAGCCTGGTTTGGTTTAGCCTACATCAACTCAACTGGTGTGCTGCACCTTTGGCTCTGGGGGCTTCTCTCACACTGTGACGGAATGAACTGCGGGCCACCTCGGGTGAAGGCCACCAAGGAAAGGAAACAGGAAAACAAAGACTTTTATACACCAGAAATTTACCAAGAGGCATGGACAAACATCAAAAAAACTTGAATGACAGGGTTTTCTACTCACATCTGAAACTGAGGCAGGTTTTCAGATGGTAATGCCAGGGCCAAATCCAGAAATTTGCAAGCAGACAAGTACAGGTTCAACCATCTCTGGCTATTGTAGGACGTGGAGAAACCATTGCCGCCGGTGTATGTTGTCTCCAGACCAGATACGGATGGGCCAGAAGTTCTAGAATAAATTATAACAGGCAGGTGAGTCACAACAGCCTTCTGTCACTGTGGGAACACTGTCTGTCTTACTTGCCTTTGGAAACACACAACTATCAACTTCATCTGAAATCTATAAACGAAATTAGGACATTATAAGTCTATGCTATGGGTTGAGTCTTGTATATTTATATAAACACCTTTGATATATATATATTAAGAAAGGTAAAATGTTAACGTATATATAGTAAACATGTTACTCTAGATCTCCTTTGCATCAGACATCCAAATGAAAAGACAGTTTAACATTGCCAGTCGTGTCAATATTGCTTTAATTTACAGAAAATTTCTTCTGAAGAACAAAGTGAATCCAGGGTGGGGAGGGGGAGTGAAGAACAAGACTTGGACACACAACTCCTGTTCTTTTGAGAAATCTGCCTCTACTGCTAGCATTGACTGAAACTGGATCATACTGTGCAGAAGGTGGATGGGATCGGCAGTTTTTCATGTTTTGTTGTCCTATTTCTATCTCACCTTTATATCTTTCTAACACAAGAAACTACATTTTTATTTAGATGAAAAGAAAAAAAAAAGTGCATCAGTCTTACTCTAAATCTGAGACGCTGGAGAGTCTCTTATTCTGTGACCCAGAAAAGCTCTAAAGTCATGCCATGCATGTTTTAATTGCAGAAACCGTGTCATTTTATCTCAGAAGACACTGTAAGAACTAACATACTTGCACTGCATAACTTACAGTTGTGGTTTATGAGCAATCTGACACTGGGATTTTTTTGTTGTTGTGGTTGCCTTGAACAGTAAGTCCCTGGTACTGCAGTCAGACTGAACTACCCTTTACTTGTCCTTCTTGACAATTCTCAGATAAACTATTCTAAAGAATGACTCAACTGCTCATCAGCTTGCCAGGAGAGTATTATCAAATTAAACAGGAAGTTCCTAAGTTTACCTGGAAATGTCTTCATCAGCTGTGAGCTCCTGTTCCATCAGCAAAAACACTTGTACCTGAAGATCAAATGCTACATTTTAATACCATCTTTTTATGGACTGTGAATCAGGAAAATGCTGTAGGGAAGTCTGACTAATAAGCCTCAGAGGAAATGTTTGGAGCTTTATTCCCTGTTCTGGATGAGGAAATCGCTCCCTCATCGATAAGTGGTCACTGGCACCTTAAAGCTCTTTCATCCCTTATATACAGCCCAAGTACCACAAGGGCTGTAAGAAACTGTCTCTGTTATAGCCAGGAAAGCTCCCAGAGGCTCCACTATTTAGAAAGGGAGCAAGGCATAAGAGAAACGACAGTAAAGAATCACGTAACAGAGTAGCCAAGCTCAGGAGTGAAGTAGCACTGTCCCCTCCAGTGAAAGTCCACCAGTACTGTGGTAATGTGTGTAAAGGCCAGGGGACAGCACAGCATTCAGAAGGTCACACTGAGTGGAGTGCGTTTCCTAGTATTTGTACTATTGACAGGCTTCACGCTAAACCCATCTACGTCTAAAACAAAGCACGTGACCTTTAAAATTCTTTATATAGCTTTTCTCCTACTGCTTAGATTTGTAGTTAATTAAGGGCAAAGTTAGGAGCCTACAGAGACCAAACAAAAAAATAAATCACAGCAGTGACTCCAATTTCCTATCTGTGTTGGCCAATCCCCTGGGAACGCCTCGGCTAATGGGCTAAGTGAACCACAGTATGCACCAACCACTCTCCTCCATTCCCACTGCCAAAGCTGAAACCCAAAAGAGCGTGTCGAACAGCCAACACTGGAGACTCCCCAGGTAGAAGCTCTGAAAACAGATGTTTAGCCTGTCTTACTATGCAGAGTAAAACAAGAGAAAGCAGAAAGCTGAGATGAGTCTTGAAGAAATATTTTTATAGATAAAAAATTTTGGCCATGGTGTGATTTGAGTGGCCATAAATTGGGTTATGAATCTTATGTGGCTTCTTATCCTCATGTCTGGAAGAATAAGGTTGAAGAACCAGGAAAGTAGAAACAGGAATACTGACCAGTGCAGGAGTGGGAGTATGCACATATGAAGGCAGAAATGGAAGCAGGAGTCAGTGGGAGACAATGAGGGCAAATGCAAATTCAGTCTTGCAAATCATGAATACTAACTGCAACTCACCAGTTCAGTGATCATGGTTGGCCAAAGCGAGGTAAGGTGCTGTGGAGACATTCTTAAAAGCAATACTCTGAAAAACAGGAACACTTGGGAGTGAAGGGTGGGCACCTGTGGCAAACGGAGACTTTCTACCAGCCTTTCTGAAACAAGAAGCCAAGAAGGTTTCCTCAGTTCAGAATAATTCCAACTCATTTTCTCCTTCCCTCATTTAGTCTTGATTTTTACTTTTAACTATCAGCCACATTTCTGTTTCAGTACTTTGCTACAGATTTATCCTGTAAAGTTAAAAAATAACCACTGTCACCAAGCAAAAAAGAAAACTGAGAATCCTCAAAACAATGCAGCTGCACACTCCACACAGAGGCAGTAGTGCATCTGGGAGTCTTGTCCATTTTATGCTGCTCCCCGTCACAGAACGAGGAGCCAGCAGATTCTAGAGAACACAGCAACAGCCCGAACAGCAGAGTACATTATAAAGCTGCACCACCAGCACAGCACACGGGACAACATGCCCCTATTTAAGCACAACCACCTGTAAGCATTCAGCATGCACAAAGGCATGAAGAAATTCTGCAGTCAAACCAACACATGCACTCTGCAGTTCAGACCAGCAAAACCACGTGGTATCTTGAACACAGTAAACCCAGTTATTGACTTGACTGGGAAATGAAACAACTAACAACTTCAAAGAAAAAATCCTGGAAAGATGATGCAATTGGCTTTCCATATGGAAGAAGAGACTAAAAGGTGTCTACCACCTTGGTAGCACTAAAGACAATATATTTAGACACTGCTGTTGTAACTACTTGCATCATCTTAGACTGAAGCAGCTCCCATTCCAAATTCCTTAATGCAAAAGATCACTGGAATAAATATTCAGAAATAGGACATATTAACAGCAGCAGAAAAAACCAACAGCTAGAGGAGTCGAGAATTTCAAACTTCAAAGTCAGGCTTTGTATTTATCCCTAGTTGACAGGTGTTTGTACCTCAGATTTTCATGTCATAGTGCACACTGCGGGTATACAAGGATACTGAGCAAGGTATCACAATGGCAGATCAGTGACATAAGCTGGATAAAAGTCAACTGGTGATCACAAAACCTGTGTAGTTTGCAAACATTTAAGACTGAAAACTTTCTAACCAAAATAAGCAGAACTTGCATCCAGCCATGGAAACAGTAGTGCACACCTTCAGAGGACAGATTTACCTGCTGTTACCCTGTCATACAAGTGCTTCTCAGCTAACATCAGGGTCACTAGTCCACTAAATGATACAATTTTACTGACCTTGTATGTCTGGAAGGTATTTCTGGTATTGGTCTATCTCACTACTAAAAATTGCGAAAGCCAGTCTCTTCAGGAGCATGGCACGCTGTTCCAGCTCTACATCTCGATTAGCAAACAGGTTGAGTGAACTGCTCTGAGCAACAGCCACTCGTGCTGAAAGAGAAAATACACAGTGGAAAGGTTAATTTCAACTTTTCCCTTTTGTTTTGCAGATGGCACAAATAACTCTTGCTTTTATTGCATTACTGTCGTTCAAAAGATGACGTTAAAAGGCAACATGTTGTGCAATTTGTGTTTTTAACCACAGTGTTTTAAAATACATATTGAAAGAAAACTTTTAAGAATACAGAATACTGCCTGGGTTTAGAGGCTTTTGGGAGGGATTTTAGACATTTTTTAAAAACACACAATTTGCAGGTAAAGATGCTTAGAATTTTGGAACGTGCAGAATCAAATTTTCCTTAAGCAGAGATCTTAAAAGACAGACAAAACCAAATAAACCAAGTCTCAAAATCCCCCACTTCCACCTGCTCTGTTTAATAAACTTTGCCACATAAGCAAAATTCACTGTGTGCCAGGATGGTCTCAAATTCTCAAATCCAAAAATATTTTATTTATGGATCTCCATCAAAAAGTTATTGAAGAAGACATGAGAAACACTGACTAAAAAAGACTGGGATAAATGTTGAACAAATGTTTTAAATAAATTTGTTTTCCCCTCTTTCTAAATGTTTCCCTTGGAGAAAAGTCACTACTATATCAATAAATACTTACTCATCAAATCTCTGAATGTGGTTTTGTCATGTGTCATCAAATTATCCATAATAGCTCTCCAGCTAAAAGAGGAAGATTGTACACAAATCAGAAAAGCAAGAAAAAAAAATAGGAATTTACAGAAATACTTTCAGAACTTTTTTCTGGTCTTTTAATTCAGACTTAGGCTTCTAATCCAGGCTCTCTGCTACACAGGTACCATTTACTTGGTGCTGTTTGATCTGAAACTGTATTTCTCAACCCCCTTTCTCGAAGATAAGCAGGGATTCCATCCAAACAGACGGTGACAGGCAGAGGTGGGCCCCTGCAAACTGCATGAGGTTCAACAGGGCTGAGATTGGGTCAGGGCAATCTCAAGCACAACTACAGTCTGCACAGTGAATGGATTGAGAGCAGCCCTGAGGAGGAGGACTCGGGGGTGTTGGTTGATGAAAAGCTCAACATGAGCTGGCAATGTGTGCCTGCAGACCAGAAAGCCAACCGTGCCCTGGGCTGCATCAAAAGAAGTATGAGCAGCAGGTTGAGGGTGGGGACTGATTCTGTCCCTCTGCTGTGGTGAGATCCTAGCTGAAGTACTAAATCCAGCCCTTGGGTCCCCAACATAGGATAGACATGGGCCTGTTCATGAGTGAATTCAGAGGAGGGCCAAGAAGATGCTCAAAGGGCTGGAGCACCTCTCCTGAGGACAAGCTGAGAGAGTTGGGCTTGTTCAGCCTGGAGAGGAAGAGGCTTGGAGTAGCCTTCCAGTACTTAAAAAGAGAACTTACAGGAAACATGGAGAGGGATTCTTTATTGGGGAGTGTAGGGATACATTGAGAGGTAATGGTTTTAAACTGGAAGAGGGCAGATTTAGATTAGATGTTAGGAAGAACCTCTTCCCTGAGAGGGTGGTGAGGTCCTGGCACAGGGTCCCCAGAGAAGCTGTGGCTGCCCCCTCCCTGGCAGTGTTTGAGGCCAGGTGGGATGGGGCTTTGGGCAACCTGGTCTAGTGAAGGGTGTCCCTATTCATGGCAGGAGGGGTTGGAACCAGATGAGCTTTGAGGTCCCCTCCAATCCAAACCATTCTATTTTTCCATATTATCCACTTTCTCCTCATTAAAAAATAATAAAAATAAATAAAAATCCCCAAACAGTCTTAAACTGAAAAAGAAAAAAAAATGTCTTGTGCATAGAAACATATCTCAGAAAAGCAACTTCCACATTTCACACCTATCTAAAACACAGAACACCCCTCTAATTCAACAGAGTTCTGTTTGGAAATTTTGGTCCACATTATACATACTTTGGTGTAACAGTATACATAAAATCTGCAGCTGCCATCGATCTAAGCAGGAAGATGAAAATCTTACTGGTTAACACAGGAAGCATCCATTTGGAAGAAACTGGAATCCATAAAGAGGTCAAATGCTTCCTTTTTCCATGCTCTCCTTGTATACTGATACCCACTAAGACTGCTTAATAACTGGACACAGGCTCGATAGCTGGATGCATTGTGAGCACTAAAGACAAAAAATAAATGTGAACGTGAAACGATTTTGAATTGCTGTTTTCTACAAAGTTTGACAGACCCCTAATCCTTGTCATACCTGTTTCAACTTGTCACCCACCAAAATCTGACTGACTGTAGGGCCCTCCATCAATTCAATACATCATAAAGTTACCTGTGATTACGGAGGTAGGGAACAACATAGTGCATAATGTTTACAAGCAAGGGAATAACCCTTTCTTTTTCATCACTGTAGAAAACCATATCCAAGAGATGAGCCAAAACCTATAAAAGGCAAGGAGGATATGTTATAATGCACTCTCAAACTCCTTTCTATCTGCTGTTCATCACCTTTTTGTCTCATGTCTTTAACTGAACATTCAAGTTTATGAAAGGACTGATGAAATTTCAGAGGTACTATAAAACAGAGTATAAAGATTCCATAACTTTTAAAACAAGGGTAAGCACATAGAAGTATAAGCTCCTGTACAAAGCATTCTACATAATAAGCTACCAATAAAAATATTAAAAGATTGATGGCAATTATCAGCAGTAAATAACAGATACCACTAATACCATGGTTTGCCACCAAAATGTTTCCTACACTACACATCTGAAAGGCCATGCTTTATGCTGCAATGACCTCACTGAATCCTTACAACTGGGTTAATAAAAAAAGTTTTATATATTGTTAAATGACAGGACCCAGAATCCATTCACATCAGTGTTTCCCATCAAATCTCTTTGCCCAAACAACTTCTACTCCAAAGCTTTTCACAATATAAGTTTATTGTAAGACAGTATCTGTTACAGCCAAGGAGACATTTACCTCAGAAAGTAAGGTCAATGCATGGACACTATAAACAGATGGAGTTATGTTGGAAGTTTCCATTGCTGGAGACAACATATCTAAATGAAGATAATGAAAAAAAAAATGACCAAAGTTATTGTTCTTAAGCCATTCTTTACTTTACAAGTCTACTGCCATACCGTGTATTTTGAAGATGTACAGACTTTTCCCAACACACTGTGCAAGATACTAATGCCTGAACATTACTGAAGCATTTTTAATGTATTCAAATACAGCAAAACTGTCCCTTTGTTTATTTTGGTCTGGTAATTAATGACTCTTTTTTTAAAAATAAAGAAGATAAACATACCTTCAACATCTGATTCTAAGTTGTTTCCATCAACCATAATCTTGGGGGAAGGTTTAACCTCCAAGTTCCGTCTTAGCCAAGTAGTCTGCTCCAAGGAAGAACCAGCAATTGCCCCGATGGCATCCACTATCTTGTGTGTCACATCCTGACAGAAACAAAATAAACACAAACAACAAAATCCCCAAGCATTTTAAGAATTTTGTGCAGAAGGGCTGTATTTTTTGTCCTGATGTGTTTTTCTTGAAAATCTGTTTAACTAATTAAGTATAGACATGCTTTAAATTAACTTATATATCCCCAGTGATTAATAACTCCACAGAAAACGAGATCTTTTTCAACAGATTTTAAATAGTTCTAAGTCAAAGACACTAGTGAGTCATTTCAGATTACAGAACTGATAGCAGATATTTCTAGTGCATTCAAGTATGTATAGTTTGATATTTTTCAGAGAGACATACATACAACAGATTTCTTACCTGGAGATCTCTTTGATCTTTCTTATTCTCCAGGCTTGGGTTTTTCATAATGAACTCATTAAGAACGCTGAAACAAAACAAAAAAAAAAAAACAAAAAAAAACCAAACAAACAAAAAAAAAAGAGCAGCAGATATGGACTTTCTTCTTGCAATACAGTATCAGTAATTTCAAGAGCTAGGACAAATCTGAAAAAAAAAAACCAAAACCCAAAACCAAATGTACAGAACCTATACAAAATTTAATATAGGTAACCATTCCTCAAAGAAGAAACCCACAGAACTCAGGCAATAGCCCTACCACTCAAAAATAAGTGATGGAGATCTGGAAAAACTGTAACACTTCAGGATTTCACACACTTACATTTGAGTTTATTTGGGCATTGCAAACTATAGAGAGCACTTACCCGAGGATGAGGAATTGACCTGGAGCTGGAAGACCAACCTGGATGGAATCCTTTAACAGAAGTAGCAGTGCTGCCCAGCTATCTACTAAACTTGTGACTGGAATCCTAGAAGAGAGAGCAGTGATGGCAACGAAAACAGCATCATCTCCTTCGGGTATTCCTCCATTTTCTTTCTACCTCACAATTCTCTTATCAGATACTGTTAATCAACATTCACACAGATTCTCTGGTTCTTCATTTAATATTAGGTGGCTACATCAAGTCATTAAGAAAAAGGAGGGAGGCCGAAGAACAGTGTACTTGACAGCCATGCTTTTCAGTCCAAGGCTGGAGCGGTGGCAGAGTTTCAGTTCAACATCACCTTTACTTGGGTGGGGGGCAGACTTCCTGCAGGATTTTTGGGTAGGGGAAGAAAGGTGGTGTGAAAGTATGGAACTTTGAAATTTAATCCCATATTGACACCTACAAGTCAAACTCATTATTTCCTCACTATTTATATTACATAGGCTATTTTTTATACTAGGAATTATAAAAGATATAAAACATTCATATTTTCCATCTGCCTCTTGATGACAGAAATAAGATTTAACTTCTTGTCTTACCTTTGAGTATAAGCATAGAAAAACTGCAACATGCAGACTTCCAGTGAAAGATGTTTCTAGAAAAAGATACACAACCTGTGTCATTGGGAAGAAGTAAGTGGCGCTTTTTTCACATCACTTTCCAGGGCAAAGCTGACATTGCTAAAATGTTATTGCAGTCTCTGAAGATAAGCTTAATTAACAGGATATTAAAAATGTCCATTTAGGCATTTCTCTATAAAGTTTGGTGGGGTGGGGGATTGTTGTTTGGTTGGTTGCTGTTGTGTTGGGTTTTTTTTAATTCCCTCTCTTCTCCACTTCCCTTTCCCAGATGAAAAAAATATTCTATGAAAACAGCCTGATGCTAGATTAGGCAGTTGTTTCC
Source organism: Heliornis fulica (assembly GCA_013399135.1). Classification (NCBI taxonomy): domain Eukaryota; kingdom Metazoa; phylum Chordata; class Aves; order Gruiformes; family Heliornithidae; genus Heliornis; species Heliornis fulica. Next base: position 141,905 of record VXBZ01008805.1, on the reverse strand, counting down.
CTACTGTAAGCAGCCTACACCACAAAACAGTCTTGTACAGGTGCAGTAAACAGCGTTCTGGAGTGGCTCAGTAAGACATAATGACTTAAAAGGGTATGACTTCCCTCTAAAACTTCATCCATGTATTAGATATTGTGAAGATTTTCACATTGTACCACTCAGCTTTGTGAATAAAATAACTGTATCATTGAGCTTCAGTGAAAGGACATTAAACAAATCAACAGCATCCCTACAGTTTTCATACCTTATCTTTTGCTATAGCTGGAGGCTGCTTCAAAACTTCTTTCACTGTTTGTATAACAGTCTCTGTTCTCATTACACTGATAGAGCGAACTAGCTCAACCAGTAGAAGTTGTTCTTCACCAGCTGTAGGAATAACCTAAAAGAATTAAATGTATGTCACAGATTATCATCACAGTGCCTTTGTCAAAATTAAGGCAGCTGGTCTCATGGGACTGAGCTGTTAGTAGCTAACAGTTCACCTAGAGACTTGGAATCACTTATTCTTTTCTTGAAGAATTCAGGACTATTATTCTACTCCAAAATAAACTGATGGCTCCCTTATAGTACAGTCGCTAATTAGAAATAAAATAGAAATATTCTCCATATGTCAAACCACATATTTTTTTCACTGAAGTGTCTGAATTTTCTCCTTACTTTTTCTAAAACACTTAAAGCTATCATCACTACTCAAAGTGACCACTGTAGTACAAACATACCTTTGTCCTAGAAGTATTTTTGTTTTGCCTCCTTTCATTCCATACAAATGCAATAGCAGCCATGAAGTGAACACCGTGATTCATTGAAATTGGACCCAAAAGTTCGAGAATCTGTTGCCTCAAATTCTGAAATGTGGAAACAGGGCAGACACACCTCAGAATTATGTTCAAAACAGCAAGCGACAAAGATGCAGTTGGATGGTAACTGCCACTGGCTTTTATAAAAATGAGTGTGCACTCAGAGGGTTCCTAAAGGTCTATTCTACATCTGTTACTCTACAATAATTTTATTCATGATTAAGACAAGGTGGGTAATTTGCAAATGGTAACAAAAGGGAAAGCAACTGATAGAAAGGTGCAGAACTAAAAATGATCTGTCAATTTCAAAAGCATCCTGCAGAAAAGACAGGCTGAAATAAAAGCCTGGTCTCTGCATGCAAAAGTAGGGATAAGCAACTTTTGTGACTCAGGATGAGAAGCTATTTGGATAGCAGTGCTACAAAGAAAAACTCTTGGGATTATAATAGATCATAAGCTCACCATGATGACTTGCAAGGAAAGGTAAAAGTGCATTCATAAACAGCAATACCTCATGAAAGACATTAAGTGTTTCTCCTGGAAGAAGACACCACATACCGTGCCCAGTTTTGGACCCTTTACTTCAAGAGATACACCACAAACTGTCAGAATTCAAACTATAAAAAGAAAGACTAGTGCTATGGAATATGACCTACAAGAAGGGACATAAATGTGTTTGCATGTTTCAGGAGAAAGTCATGTAAGTGGAGGTATAACAGTTACCAAGTGCGTACAAGGAAGAAGAGAGGAAGATGATGTTCATGTCTGCCACAAATAGCTCCGGACCTGCTTTGCAGCAACTGAGATAAAGACCAAGTAGTAGGGGTGGTAGCGAAATCCTACAAGGATGAACATACTACTTTGGGAGACTGAAGTTACTGAGGCATACTTGAGTCAGGAAATTAGTTTCCTGAGCTGTTGTCTTGATCTGTTTTCTGAGACAGGAAAATTTCAGAAGAAAATGCAATTTGTACCTGTTTTCTGAAAGACATTTTTTCTTTGGTCAGATATTCCAGGAGGAATTGCCTAAGCCTGCAAAAAAACCTGCTATATACAATCCCAGAGCTTGACTACACACTTTATGCACTTGCCAACAGAACGGTTGTCAAAGCAACCTAGTTGTACTGAAGCTTAAGAAGCTTGTTTATACTTCAGAGACAAAATCCTACAGAGTTCCAAGTTTTTTTAACCACATCCACCAACTGCAAGGCAGCTGCAAAATCACTACTTGAAAGCAATGGGGGGAAAAAAAAATAGCCTACCCTGACACTACATCGAAAAAGCTGAATTCAATCAGGATTATTTTTATATACAGGACATACTGAATGATCTTTAGAATACTACAGAGTTGGGCACATTAAAGAAGAGTTGGGCCATACAGAAGTGTTAATGTTTAACCAGAGTACAAAGTTTATCCATTTTCTACAGCAGCAGTATAATGTTGTAGGCCACTGACAAGCACAGACCCTCCTGCTTTCATTGTGTAGGAAACCCTATGGGCAGTACAAATATGACTATGGACACTTTTTGTCTACATTCTGTATGATCACAGACTCTTTTTATTCCTTCAATCTGAATAACAAAGGTTGAAAGGGCTGTCACACAGCATCATCACAAACACTATCCGATGGTATTCAAATTAACTGAGGAACTCTTATTTTTAAATATTTGAAATTTAAATTACAATTTCCTATACAATAACATGAAACGTAATAAGTTCGAACTGCTTCCACTAAGAAGGATAGTCAGTGGTCTCACTATAGTCCCATTTGAGCCCTTCTCAGGTTCTCCTCTTTATGACTGCTAGCTCACCATCACATTTCACCCTGCAGTGACATCACTGTACGGGAACTGAATGAATAAAGGAACTAGTTCCTAATTATCTGAATACTTGATATTTTAAGAGAAGAGTTTTCTTTTGTTAAGATTGTACATTAATATTTTGTATCTTTTGGCATAAAAGGGTGGCTTACATTTTTTCAAGATGAATTTTATTCCCTTTCCACAAAGGAAAGGGGCAATACATCGTTGTCTTGAATTCAGACACTTGAGTTTAAAAGCAAATTCAATACCCATTTATAAATGCATTGCTTGTGGGGTGGGTAAGTAGATGAGGACAAAGGTATTAAAACCCAAATTTACATTTAAGGGAATGGAATTGGATTTACTTTCACAGATATATTAATTAACAACTTAAATAGTATTATCCCCGATATTCTTACCTTTGTTGACCCAAGATTAATAGTGGTAATGGATGCAGCAGCAGCAGTAGTTTTCTCTGAAGAGTCTGCAAGGTGAAGGATGCTCCACAGCAACGTCACGGAAGACATGATCATATGCAAGATGGAGAGGATCCCATTGCGTGCTTCAATCAAGTGCTTCTGATCTACATTAACCAAAAGCTAGTGGATTTGAACAGGAGAGAGAAGAAAGAGCAGCCTTAAATATCTACATAAATAGCATGAACAAAATTGTGTAAATTGAGACTTAACAGAGATGGAAGCTTTCACCTTTAATTCTTTTTCAAAACAGTTTTCAGTAATTCTTATAGTGCATACTGGTTTTGTGTCTATTAAAATAGCTAAAGACTCCTTGATTCTTGTACAATATAAAATGTATTATGCACATAGCTTATGTCTATAGCAGTCAATTCTGCCTCATCTGCCTACACTTTTGCAAAACAATTATTCTGGAAATTTAAGTGTAACTAATTCTCTAGGCAAAATTATTTACTTGCAAATACAGATACTTTTTGCACTATTTTTAAACAAAGAATGTAAGAACAAAAGAAACCCCAAACAAACAAAACAACAATAGGCAGAAACAAGACTGCAGAGAGCAGGACAAAAAATTTCATGCAGGATCTGGGACATATTTTTAGTAGAGATTATGCTCAGGGTACCATACTTAAAAATACTACTTGACTAAAGAGAAAAACTGTGAATATACAGGAGCAGCAGGAAAAATGTTTTGACATATTGCAAGATGGACACATTCCAGCCAGAAAGTAACAGGATAGCCATCAGTCTGGGAAGTTCCACAAAGCAAAGTCAGCTCTAAGAACTGGCATTTTAGAGGTCAGAAATTTAGACAATTCCCACTTTATTTCAGGGTAAACCACATACACACACAACCACAAAACCCAAACTAAACTAAGCAGACAAAAATATAAAAGGATTCTCTTAACAGTTTATTTAGTAGAAAATTGTTTTTCTGTTTGAGAGGTGCATATTATCAATAAAAAGCATGCCTTTAAGCTAAACCAATATGTGTGGTATTTTTCCTGCTCAGATCTTTGTACCTGCTAATGTAATCACAGCCCTTAATTGGAAATGTACTGCATGGGAACCTCTCAGACACCCAGTTAAGTTTACCTGGTGATACTGTGTGGATGGATCCAAGAGGCAGTAATGAATTATCGTTGTGATCCCTTCTAATAAAGTAAGAACCATATCTGGGGGAGTGACTGATGCCATCCAGAGAGGCCTAAAACAAGAGGTTCATTTTTTTAAAGCAGGTTAATCAGGTTGTAAAGTAATTTAACACAATCAAGTCTGCTTAAAAAGATTATTCACCTCTACAGACACATACCTATTATCAGATAATCCCGTTTCATATTTATACTGTTGAATTAAATTATCCAAGTTCCGGCAGAGCTGAAGAGTCACTGAAACAACCACTCTTTGAAGAACTTTTCCCATGTAAGGCAACGTAGAAGTGATAAGGCCAATCCACTGGGGATGCATTTTACAGGCACAGTGCTGGTGCAAAGCTCGTATCACTGCGCAGAGAAACATGCCTTGGCAGGTTATTGGCTGGGAATGTAAATACTGAAGAGAAGTCATTGGCTGCTGGGGACCGATGTGCTCCAAGTCCGTTATCACAAAGTCAAAGCCCGTTTCATTTTCTTCAGGCACTGTCATTACTCTGTGTTCCAGCACAATCAGCCGCTGAAGTACTTTTAAAAGCTGTGACTGCAGAGTACTACCATTGTCAAACTCATCTTCAGAAAAATTTATAAGGCTGTCTTCAGAGAAACCTTCTTCTACAGCCATTATGTTTTTTCCAGCCATCTTCTCACTGTGCCATTTCTGTGCACTGAAGATAGAAGATAACAGACAATGCAGGATCACTTTCTGAACCTTGCACTTGGACAACATGTCTGAAATAAAACTAGGAAAGCCCTTCGCAGAGCTCTCTATCACTTTTGCCAACTCAGCGAAGAGAAGCGTCAGAATCTCTATGCTCATCATTTGCATGTTACGGTTTCCTATTAGATCCTGTGAGGTGACTTTCACGTGAGTTGGATAGTGGCTTCGCATATAGTATAAGCACAAGGAGATGAGAATTTCTATGTACATAGAGCTCCGAAAGTTATGGTTGGAATCAACTGGGATGTGACTATAGAAATCCTTGCCCATAACAGATATTCGGTGCCTGGCTAGAAGATTCTGGAGCAGTGAAAGCTGAGGAGTGTATGCATTGTTGACACTGGTAGTGGAGATGGCGCTTACAAAAGCTGATGGATTGGTTTTCAGAATTGCTTTGATTGCAGAAAAAGCATACAGTGTCCTTGAAGAGTCATACAGCTGGAGATAAAGCAGCACGTGTTGGTACAAAGGGTGGATATTAAAGTTGGGAGATTTTCGCATTCCTGGGGACCCGACATCACTTTCTATTTCTGAAATCTCCCCTTCTCCACAACTGTACCAGTTCTCTAAATCAAGACCATCACTAAAGAAGACATTTGTTTGTTTAAGCTTTTCTGTTTGTGCCTTCTTCTTCTCTTCATCCTTCTTTTTGGCTATTTTCACCTTAGGTTTTGCACCTGGTTGCTTACCAGCCTCTTTAACAATTGTTTCTTTTTCTGACATTTTTTCTGGTAGCTTTCCTTTAAAGCTGAACTGAATACTACTGTGGCTTCGCTTTCTGGACGTTGATTCAGAGGAAGCAAGAGTGAGATCAGAGAGGGACTGCTGGCTTTCCGCAATACAGGGTGAAGAATTATTTCTTGAAATTTCATCTCTTAAGCTCTCAAGTCCGGTCTCAGTTGAGGCTGACATCAACTGGGAGCTGTCATTACTAAGCAAACTACTCTGGCTACTTTGAATATTTTGATCGTCAATTTTTATCACCTCCGCAGAGTTGTCCAAAGGACTGAATTTACACGAAGTATCCTCAGAGAGTAGCGTATGTTTAACTGGCTCTGCCTCTTCTCCGAGGCCGCTTACAACTTTGCATATAAGATCTGTAACCACCTGGTGCACAATTTCATCAGGTGAGTCTTCTCTCAGAGTCTGAGAGCTATCTTGAGCACTAAGGCTTTCTGTTTCCACTTCGTAACTGATGTTGTCCCCCGTAGATGACTGAGAACAGCCGGAGTCAGAACTCTGCAGTATTTCAACTTGATGGTCTGGAAGGTCAAAATCAGACACAACCATTGGTATGGTCTCACTGCTGGTACTTAACAAGGAAAGCCTGTCACTCAGAGGGTTGACAGTCAGGCTGAAGTTCTCCATTTCATCCATAGCAAGTTGTTTTTCATTGCCTTCTTTAGGTATAAGTTGTCCTTGGCTTACAGGCACATGGGAAAACACTTAAAGAAAACACAAAAAAAACCCCTGATTACACAGATAATATTTTGTTCTTCAGAGTAAGAATTTAGAATTAAAATTTAAACTATTATAGAGATTTCAAATTATAAAGGCGGAGTAAACAGTGTCTTCCCACTTCACAGCATATAAAAGTTATGTCAATATGCAAATGACACATTCACACAACCAAAGCAAGACTACTGTATCAGTGGACCTTAGCAAGACAACAGAATTCTCCCCTGAAACCTTATGCAGTCTTATCTGACTGTGCATTCATAAAAAAAGAATTATTAGTATGTTGCTAAAACTGGACAATACATTCAAACACCCTCAAACCTTAATGGTATCCTTTCAGCCATCAGTGTCCCTAATTCATTAAAGCATTTCATTTCTTGGTTAAGCCTCAAGTCATATTCTTAATTTCTACTGAAGTTCAGTAAGACATAAGAAAACGCTCTGCATTAAAATAGTTGTATATCATCTTAATTTGAGAGCAATAAAACTTTGGACACCCAAACCTGAATTACACAAAACACACATCGATGCATATAAGCAATAGCTATTCCAGTACTTTTTTGTGAGCCACCCTCAAGATTTTGTACTATGATTTTAATGTTGCATTGAAATAACCAATAAAGAAACAATATAAGAAACTTTCTACAGTCTTCTGTGTACATACCATCAGCACAGCTGAACTTCTGCATGAAGTGCTTTTCATTTTCTTCTTCGGGGTGATAGGGAGATTTAGTCCAGTAGCATTCAGCCTGCACTCGCTGAACAGAAACTCGCTGAGTTTTTGGATGGAGAAGCAGTAGAAGCAAAGGTTCAAGAACCCTTGCAATATCATGTCTTTGAAGCACTTGATTTAACCAGGCTTGTCCCACTGACCATGTAGAACCATCCAAGCTGTTAAGGCTGTCTAGCATAATAAACAAAGACCTAGAATGGAAAGAAGAATTAACCTAGCACAAATTCTACACTGCTCACAGAATAATCCCGTTTAAATCTGATGGATGATAAATTCCAACATGTCAGTATGTACTTCAGTGTCTTCCCCATATAAACCAGTATTTTATATGGAATCCAAACATTGCAACAGAAGTTTTATATCTTAGTCTAGCCTAATGAAGAGATGGCCAGGAAGAGTTATCAATAACGTCAGTTAGGACAGCTGCTCTTACAGTAGAAGACCACAATGCAAACCAGAAATCCTGTGCTGCTTGCCTTAAGTGACATCTTACACAATACATACAGATGAAAAAAAAATTGCAATATCTTAGTGCTTATTTGCAGTGTCGTTCTTAAGTTTTCTCAGCTTTACTTGTACTTTCCACTTGAATCTCCACTCCTGGGTTGACTTCTCTCTCCTGCTTTTTTTTTTTACCACCAGATCACAGCAAGAGTTCAGATCCTATAGTAAGTACACACAAATAGCTGAAGCACTGTGATAGTCAACGGATCATGCAGCTGTTTCTGTCCTGCCCTTTACAGCTATGAGAAAAACTTACTGCTTACGTAATCATTGTGGACACATTATTTTCTAGCACAAACTATTTCTTATCCTCCTTCCTTTCCCTCCCAGTTACACTGTAGTTGCCTAATTTTCAAGCACTCCATACTGTCAGAGTAGTATAATTAAAAATTCTGAAGCAGCATTATTTCAACTGAATCATGATTGCAGTCACCAACCTGTCAAAGGTGCGGCCAAAGGAAGACGACTTGTTAATATGAAGGTCACGGGTGAGGTGCCATAGCACTGCAAACTTTGCATGAGCTTCCATTCTTACTTTCTGCAGACCAAATTTTAAGTTAGATTTATCAGTATGTAACAGCCTCTGATAAGAACTGGATTTAAAAAATGTATACAGAAGCTTTAAATATATAATTAAATTATTAAAATTAACTTTTTACACTATCCTGTTTTCTAACAAAAAAGTAAGAGGCACCAATAGGTCTCTGAGAACTATTTAGTAGTGTGAAAGGATTCTCCCCCATCTTGATCTTGGCTGCCTTGGTTTCAAAGGTTAGCTTGAAAAATCTAAAATACTTATAATAATAACTTGAAGAATATTTTACTCTCACATACTGCTTGCCTCTGTTTTCAGTATGTTTATCTCTATGTATCAAGGCACTAACAGATATCACAGGGAGCACAGGAAGAAACATAAAAGATTTTCAGTATGAAAATTCACCAACCAAGCCCTACGATCAGGATAGTTACACTGAATAAGCCATCAAAATTGCTTTCAAATACAATCACAGCTTAAACTAAATTACTCCATGATAAACAGAGGCTGAAGATTTTAACTTGCTTCTTCTTAAAATATATTCTTACAGGTAACGAACAGGTATATTTACCTACAGTGAAAATGGGACCAAACTAAAAACCGTTACACCACCATAACAACCTGCCATACTTTCAGACTTAAGTTACAACATACTGCCTAGGAAGCTTAGCAAGATCTGATACAACCAATGCTTGCCACAGTAATGAAAATTTTAAGTAAAAGATGCAAAACCTGAAAAGTACAGAAAGGACACAAGGCACCACATCAGACATATCAAAAAAAAAAAAACAAAAAACCAACAACAGAAACAGTGGCATTCTGGACAGTAAAGCAAACATCACATTTATTTTTAACAAAATATACTCACAGGGAAAAACACTCACAGCACTAGTGCAAAATGTATATAGTTACACAAAATAATTCAATAACATATGGTGAATAATGGGTACAAATACCAATTCTCAAACACACAGAGATGACTTCATGTAAGCCCTGCATTCCATGCTGGGAAGATGCAGGAAATTACTGTTTTCACAGTAAGCTTGGTAGAAATGAGTGAGTGCCACATCTGCAGTCACAGCAGTTCACAGACCAGCCTAATAAATGAAATTACAAATCATCAGCCATTTTATCAATATGCCAAACTGTGAACTGCACTGACTGACAGACTGGTTCACATTCACTTTTGTTGGCTTGGTTACCCTCTCATAGAAGGGCAAAAAGGTAACTGCTTCTGAAGTGACAAAACTATGAGCTGTCAGAATGTGTAAGACAGTAATTCCCTATCATTCATTCTGCTGGGGCTATGAAAATAGTTCATACAGGTAAAATTTAAGGCATTATGAAGGCCTCAACTCAAATGTCAATTTGACAGCCTCAGCTGAAACAAATTTCTAGGGGAGGGGAAAGAAAAAAAAAAAGATAGTGTACCTAGAGTACCTGTAAACTCCTGCTAATAACAGTAAAAACTAAGCATGTGCTTTATACTTTGGGAAAAGGAGCAAATTTTGCTACGAGATACTCTCCTGCATAAGTCTGTTGCTGAATGCAGAAAGTCTCATTTGTCTAACATGAAATTAGAGAGGCTCATTGCAGACCTAAATAAATACCATTTGTCAACAAGCTGAGTATCTGTCAGCACCAAAAATCTTTGAAAATGCTACTTTGTGTGCAACATCTGAAGAAATAGCAAACAGGAAATAATCAATAGGATAACCAAGAATTCTTCTGAAAAATGGCCAGCAACCAGATCAGAGACCTTTGAGAATCAATTAAGAAAGGGAGAAATTCATCAACTTGGGTCTTGAGCAAACATTATAACCTATGGTAGAAGAACAGGAGACAAGTGGCCAAGTAATAACAAGAAACCAAACAGCTTCATCAGAAGGAAAACAGTAGTGCTCTGATCACTCAAGAGGTTCTGCTCAAATTATACTCCATGGCTTCTGACATGAGACACAGACAGAAAGCAAAGCATACTGCAGAGAAATGCACAGACAACTTAGAACCCAGCTGCCATGTCAGCCACAGCAGAACAGGATAGCACATTTACCACAGAGACATCAAGGAACAAGAAAGTGGAGATTACTATCGGTGTAGTTTATTAGTTGCCCTCTAGAACCAGAAAACATGGCAGAAACAGTCTGAACTCAAATCTTTTAAGGACAAAAAAAAAAGTAGATATGGGCTGCATGAGATTGGAAAATAACTGTACAGAAGCCTCTTCACTAAAACTATCTAGTTATTGCAAGTCTTTTTGCTGTGCAACAGAGAAAAAGAATCTCACAAACACTTTAGTTGGAAATAATTAACCAAGACAAGTGTCAGAAGCAGCAGCTTAGAAATATGTAGCACTGCTTATGGGAGCTGGAAATAAAATCAAAGTGGAATAATTACAAGCCTCCCTTTTGTCTTGACATAAACTCTTAGAAAATGAGCCAGAATCAGGTAATATATTAAAAAATGGTCAGGAAGACATAAAACTCCCAACAATTCACTGCTGCTTGTAAGAGAAATGGAATTAAAGCTGAAGCAGCAAATTAATATCAAATGCAGCAGTCATTAGGATCTGTCTTACAGAAAGAAACAGGAATGGCAAACAGATCTGAAAGTGTAAAAAAAGAAGTGGTGATACAGAGAAAGACAGTAATGACACCTCAAGAGAGAGGAAGGAGAAAGGAAAGGTCAGAAAGATAAAAGGGGCCACACCACTGTCTTAAGAAGGAAACAATCCAACCCCACTATCAAGGAAAGCAACAAAGACATGGTGATGACAATAACCTGGCTGTTGCTCCTTCTCCAAGTTTGGGGGAGGAAAGGAAGCAGGAAGTCTACATGCTATGTAGGACAAATTATTGGACAAGATGCAAGAATTTGATTAAATAAGAGGGAACACACCAGAAGACTGAACTACAGATGGTTAGGACACAGCAGGAGAATGTGTAGTTGAATTGGATGGAGCTGTACAGGGAAAGAGGAGTGGTTAGGACAACTAGAAAGAAACCTAGAAAGTCTACAATCAACCACTACCATTGCACACACTTCTCATTGGTTTGTAAAACACCAAGACACCATGAAAACAGGGCTCTGCCAGTACAGATATAAGGTTGTTTCTTGTGAGTGAGAATATAGGAAAGAAGATGGCAGTAGCAGAAGGTGGACAAAACTGATGTTCTGCATGCAAGTGGAAGATAAGAGTATTTTTAATGTTTGGAAAAAAATAATAAATGTAAGGCAACATTCTTTTCAATACTGAGGTTATTTATGCCCTCCTCTGAAGCAACAAGTCCTTTTCTAAATATATTTCTATTGCTATGTATTTAAGTAAATATATGAACAACTTGCCTTGTCTCTGTGAGTCAGCTGCTGACTAATAACATCTTCACAAATGCTAGAAGAGGGAACGAGGTTGTGCAGCTGGTAGAAGAGCTCCACACTTTTCTGATGATGCTGAGGAGTTCCATCACCCAACTGGTCCCAAAGAGTTAAAGCTATATGCTTTGTAGGAGAGGAAAAGTTGCAAGAGACACAAGTGAATGAGCATCATGCCTTGCTTTGCCCTAGGCTACGTTGAGCTCTATAAAACGACAGGCGACATTACAGCTGACGACACTGTATGACCAACAGGCAATCTATAAAACTCTTCTTTTGTGCTCATATGAACATAAGGAACTGTTTGAAACACTGCAATATCTTAGTACATAAAAGATTCCTGTTAGGAATCAGAACTCTCAGGCACCTCCAGTAGTAAGTTTTCATGGAAATATAATTAACTAGGTAATATACCCTGCTGCTGATTATCTTTTCTAAATTCCTTCTTACATATATTTCACAAATTCAGGGACTGTGGTTTACCTGAGCCCTACGTTACGCACATCTCAATTGCATACCTTTGCTACTTAATAATGCTACTCAATCAGACTTTATTTATATTTTTAGAATAATAATTCAAACAAAGATTTTCACACAAGCAGTAAGACTATCAATGGAAAAAGTTACTATGTATTTTCACTAAAACAGGTTTCAACTATTATCAAAATACTCAACTAGGAAATTTGGTTTACCATACCGAGGGTGATAAAGTGGTCAAGATTGTTGGTCTTTAGCAGGAAAAGAAATCTAAAGAAAAGAGCAATGAGATATACTGCATCGTACCTTGAAGAAATCGGTCTTTTCAGCCATATATCTCAGATTGCCTTGAGTAAGAGGAGGTCTGATGACCACTGCCACTCTTCCCTGGTTAGGGCTAAGAGGCTGAGCAGTTTCCACACTGTTCAGATTTTCTCCAGTGACGAGAGCGACAGATTGAGTCAATCCAACCAAGTCCATCACAAGGGAAATAGTAACACCCTGAACACTGAAATCACTTGCTTGCTTACAAGCATTCATTAAAGTCTGCAGCCACAGTGGAGGCTGTACTTGTTCATAGTCTGAAATAAAAATAACAGATGATACGTTAATTTAACCATTTCAAATGTTATGAAATTGTCCTCTTATCTCATAACCACGTGTAAAATTAATCCTTTATCTTTCATATTTCAACTTTGTCCTTGCATGGGTTTAGGAAAATGGACACAGGAAAAACATACTTCTCGGTGTATCTCTATCTTTAAAATAGCCCCATTAAGAATACAATACTGTATCACTTCTAACATTCACTAATAAAAAGTAAATTTAAAAATTTTAACAAGAAGAGAAAAATAGATTTTACAGAATTGCATGCACACAATTTCATATTTTAGACAAAACTGGACTTTTAGTAGTTTGCACATCCTTCCATTCATTTTCCGAATTCACAAAATTCTTGACCAGCAATCAAAATTGCAGTTAGTCTAGAATAATATAACATACTGATATTATATGCTAATATTTCTGTATTTATATCTCTGTATTATTTATATATATAAAGACTAAGTTTAAATTTACAAAACTATAAATACTTTCCTGGAAACACTATAGAAGCAAAACTATCTGTGAAAATGGATGTTTTGGGTGACAGAAATTTGATCCTGTTAGATCATACTCTGCTTTCAGAGGCAGTTCTCCCTTTCTTACTATCCACTCACTTAATACCATACACTTCCTTGCCTGATAATGTGTCATTCTCTGAAGTTCACAGTGCAGTACTCAAGAGAATAATGAGAATAATGAAATATTTAAGAGGTACCAAAGTAATTTTTCTAACTTCAAAAGGACTTTATTGATCCTGTGCTTCAGAAGTGAAGAAGTGCTATTTGATAGGCATAAATACAGCATCTATTTAGAATTAATAGAAGATACAATTTCTCATTTATATCTGTAATAGTTAATTTTGAAATGTAAATTGGAGCTTAGATGTACCTAACAATCCCACATAACGTTCTCAAGATTACAGATATAAACATGATTCTGAGTTTGCCTCAGGTCCCTCTGATTTCTTTAATTAAAAATAGCATGCATTTATCTGAGAAATTAAGCGTGGAGAAAAATTTAAGCACAATTATGTTCTATCAATATCAGGTTAATTTGGCTCCTTCAAATAAACAGGCTGATGAGTCTCACTGCTGATTAAAGGCAAGTGGGTCACATCACTAATGCAAGCCATCAAAAACACGTTCCGAATTTAGGAACCTTTCAATAAAAACAGCCACTTCTGCAGCAGAAAACAACATATCAATAGATGAAGAAAAGGCTGGTGTGTGAATTATGGTAGCTAATTCTCTCACTCTCCTTTCTCTGTTGTACCAGCATTCTTTAACGGGAAGCAGGACTCCAGGGACAGCAATGAAGCCCCAATCCTGCTATTATTCCCATCTGCCCTGTCATTCTGTACAGCAGATGTTTACATCTGAAGCTAAATCCTTCCCACTAAAATTTATGTTTATTCCTCAAAGTTACACCATTTAATAGACTGAGATAAACCATCCCAAATGGGAAGGTCCAGATGATGAATGAACACCGTAAATCCAAGACATGAAACAAAAAGAAAAGGATTCTCGGAGTTGCTGCCTTCATAGAAGGCACGTGCTCAAGCTATCAGGGCCTTCTGCTTTGGAGTTACACAGCAGCAATAACCAAAAGCGCTACATTCACAGAAAATTTATAAGCAAACACATGATTTAAAAAAAAATACGTTTAGTCTTCTGCCACAGCATTTGTAGGTTGCTAGTGTCTGGGGGAAAAAAAAAGTTTTTCAGGGTCATGCTACAGCACAAATATACTGTGCTAGATCTTTTACAAAAGGTAACAGCCCTCAAGCATTTTAACTCCCTTAAAAATAAACACCTGTAACCAAGTTGCCTTCAACTGACAATGTTTTACGTGTCTGGATCTCACAACAGGGAAGATATGCCCTGCTTCTGGCTGTATAAAGACGACAAGAAGCAGTCATGTTAAATTAATGTGTTTGTTTCCAAAATCCAAAGAACTATTCATCTCCAAGCAGTGTCACCACTTAGCTTTTATGAGATTTTTTTAAAGCTGTGGACAAGAAAACCTGCAAGCGTAAAGTTTGCTCAAAGAAAGTAAAAGCACAGAAGACCACTGTGACTGTAACCAAAATAATTGTAACCACTTCTTGCATGCTCCAAGTATATCCAGCATGAAGCCATTTTAAGGCAACAACTCTGCTGCTATAGACCATAAGTTGAACCAAAGTTAAAACTGTAAACCAAAGATTTTACAAACTGTAAAAAGGATAATATATCTAAAATACCCCATTTTACAGTAATCTAGAACTGTCAACTTTTAAATCATATTTCTGAATCTGAATGTGTTTGCCTACCTGTGAACATAGTCACAGTTCACAAACCCCACCATTTTTATTTTGTTTTCCAAACCAACAGCAGCTATGATTGTTTGCAAGAACTGTTCTTTTAATAATAATAAAGTAAAATTGATTAATTTGCCTGGACAGATTACTATTGGACAGAAGATAATAATTTTCATGTATTACAAAAGGTAATCAATCTGGAACCTCGATTCAAAAATCCCTAAAATGAAGCTGAAACATAACTTGAATTCAGCTGTGGCTGTTACAGAATATGACAAAGAAAACATTGGGGATCCATGCTGTAAAGAAGAACACCCGAAAAATCTAGATTCTACCCTTCAGCTTCAATCTGCATAATTTGTACTTATCCTCCCAGTATTAATAAAATCCCATGCAAGCAATATTCTTAAAATCTATGAGAAAATAGAAAACCAAAACAACTGATACGGAAGGAAATTTGTATTTCTGACAGGAACAGAAAACGGCAACACAGTATTATGCATACTATTACTGTAATTTTATTTTTTTTTAATTGAAAGCAAAGAAGAGTGCAGCTTACCAACTTCAGGCTTCCCAGGGTGTAATTCGGAAGTACGGTTTCCTTCAGCGATGTACACGGGAAAGCTCGAACATTCAAGATACAGCTGACAAGCAGCAATAAAGGCAGGAAGGTATTCTTTTGGTGTTTTTTTCCTGTTTGTTTTCTTCACCTTAGCATCAGCCTGGGATTCTCTGTCCCATTTTGCGCTCTGTCCTTGCTCTCTGGTGGGTTCTACTGGAAGCTCTGCCCCTAAGGACTGAGACAAGGAATTACTCTGAACGATGTATAGGTTGATAAATCTGGTTAAAAACTGTTGGACATACTCCAAACAGCACTGCATTGCAGTCTTTTGGATCGTTTTCCCACTCCGAGTTGCTGTCCCCTGTGTCGTTATGGAAGGAGGCTGTACAACTGTTTCCTCAGATCCCACAGTAGATGCTGTCTCCGTCTCTGAGGAGGTGCTACCAATAATAGGAATGCAAGGTGCACCGTGACCTTCATTCAGTGCTCTATCAATGTCATCCGTTGTATCTGCCTGGTATTGTACAAACTCAGTGAAACCGCTTTCTGATGATCGACTGCTTGGAGGATTTTCACCATCTTCAAACACATCATTAGGATTTTCAAGTGAAACTGATGGCACCTGAGAGAGATAAATCACAGAATGTTAGGAGTTGGAAGGGACCTCGAAAGATCACTCAGTCCAAGCCCCCTGCCCCAGCAGGATCACTTAGACTAGATCACACCGGAAAGTATCCAGATTGGTCTTGAATGTCTCCAGAGAAGGAGATTCCACAGCCCTCTGGGCAGCCTGTGCCAGTGCTCTGTCACCCTCACAGTGATAAAGGTCCTCCTTATATTAAGATAGAACTTTCTATGTTCCAGTTTGGACCCATTTCCCCTTATCACTGGCCAACACTGAGAAGAGCCTGGCTCTGTCCTCCTGACACTCACCCTTTACATATTTATAAACGTTAATGAGGTCACCCTTCAGTCTCCTCCAAGCTGAAGAGACCCAGCTCCCTCAGCCTGTCCTCATAAGGAAGATGTTCCACTCCCTTCATCATCTTGGTGGCCCTGCGTTGGACTCTTTCAAGGAATTATATGTCCTTCCTGAAGTGAGGGGCCCAGAACTGGACACAATACTCCAGATGAAGTCTAACCAAGGCAGAGTAGAGGGGGAGAATCTTGATCTACTAGCCACCCCCTTCTAAAACACCCCAGGA
>VXBZ01008805.1:93465-124854 GCA_013399135.1 Heliornis fulica | reverse complement strand
CCACTGCCCTACTATCATCCATCCACCTGGTTATATCCTCATAAAAGGCTATTAGGTCAGTCAAACATGACCTCCCCTTGGTAAAACCATGCTGACTACTTCTAATAACCCTCCTATCCTTGATGTGCCTGGAGACAGCACCAAGGACAAGTTGTTCCAACACCTTTCCTGGGATGGAAGTGAGGCTGACCGGTCTGTTGTTACCCAGGTCCTCTTTCTTGCCCTTTTTGAAGACCAGAGTGACATTTGCCTTTCTCCAGTCCTCAGGCAACTCTCCTGTTTCCCAGGACTTCGTAAAGACGATGGACAGTGGCCTAGCAATGACTTCCACCAGCTCCCTCAGCACTAAAAACCACTAAACATTCCAGTAGAAAGAAAAAAAAATCATCTCCTAGAAACAAGAAAGAAGGGTTGCTCCAGCAACAACAGTTCTTCATGACTCATTGTGGGCTTTAATTCTGCATCAGTTCAGAATACGCACAAATTTGACAAATGATTTGTCCTCAAAAAGATCCCACAGCAGCTTTCTGGGCTGCTCTAACCCCCTATAGTCTTGCTGGTAACTGGTAGCACAGACTTTGCTACCTGGTAAGAATGTAAGGTGATCAAGGAAACACAGAGAAATTCACAGCAATGGCAGATGCTGTCTGTGTTTTAACAGACCCAGCATTTGTCTAGCTGACACACTAAACACAAGTCATCTTAAATTCAGAATTTGAGCATAATCTAAAAGTCTGAAAAACATTTTTTCATGAACAAATAAAAACAGAGACATCATTATATGTGATGAATTACATCTTGCTTTACCAGAGATAGAGTAAGGATGAAAATTTGTTAGAGATACTGTGCACTGTTTCCTGTATTAATAGGTACTAAAAAGCTTAGAAAGACATAAAGGGTGATTCTGTCCTATAAAACACAATGTAAGAGAGCTCAGAAACATGGTAATCAATTTCACTCTCTCTCAACAGAAACCATAGCGAGATATAAGGATGCTGAAGGTTCAAAGCGCAACATCATTTATATTTTAATAAAAAAGTGCTTTATTTAAACCAATGAAAAACCAACCAAGCAAAAGAACAAGAACAGCCAGGTCTCAGCTGGCTAGAAAGAATAAGGTTAAGGTCCTGCATAAAAGATGGACATAATGGACATGAATATGAGACAGCAGTGGATCCTTCCGGTGAAGGTCAACTATATACAGGACCAAATTAGCAAAAGCATAGCCAGCAAGTCGAGAGAAGTGATTAGTGCCATTTGCTCAGCAGGTTTAAGACCACATCTGGAATACTGTGTCTAAATTTGCACTCATTAGTACAAAACACTCATGTACAGTGAAAGGCCACCACAGAAGCAGGTGACAGATGGGAAGCTCAGAGAGTTCCATTTGCTCAGTCTTAAGAAAAGGAATGCTAAGAGGGGTAGAAGGTGTCTTTATTGCTGTATGATTTCCCATTGGGTAGCTGAAATCCACAGTGAAAAAACAAGAAGCAATAATGGAAATTCTGATTAAATAACACAGCTTGTTTGAACTGTACAGAGAATTTATGGAATCTTCATCCTCAGAAATATTAAGAACTAAGGTAGATAGGAACTTGAGTGACCTGATCAAGCTTTAAAGTAGAACCTAACTTTGAAAACAGGCTTGCTTTGAGTAGTGACCTGTAACTGTCACTTCCAACCTAAGGTGTTTTATGATATTCTTCTAGTATCTTCAGCTGAAGAACAAGAATTTCAGGGCACATCACTTAATATACCTTACAGAGCTAGGCTTGTGTAGACCAAACTAGACAATGTTAAAAGAGAAAGAGCTGCTGGCTGGTTTGTTGCCTTTTTTTTCTTTTTTTTATTAAATAATTCTAAGAACTTTGGGTATTAATCTGATGTATGAAAATTGAGTGAGACTCTAATGAGTAAAATAACCCATTACTTATGGCTAATATGTAACCAATCTAGAGAATTCTTTTTAGTCTAGTTATTTTACATAGGCAGACTCCTGAAGTGCATTACAACTTCAAACTTTAGCCAATTTGTTCATTCTTAGGCCCCGATTCTGAAGTGATTTATACATGTATAATATTAAACCTAGAATCAAAGCCTTTTACCACAACACAGCACACAAATATAACTTATTTTGATGATCCAAGTTTCACATGTATCATCATATATTAAACTAAATCTAATCAAAGGCTTGTAGGAGTTTCACCACAGAATTGCAAATCCCACTTTCCATATATAAAGTATTTTTGCAAGATACTGCAAAACATCATTAGTTACCTTTTTATTTTCCCATTCCTTGATGGAGCTGCTGTGTCCACTTGGAAGCTGTAGGATACCATCTGCACCAGCAGATAGCAGTGGAGGTTGAACCTTACTAAGGATCTTTGAGCAGAGTCTAAGAGAATCAGTAAGCTCAGACAAGTGCAAAGTATGAAGGTGGCTCGTCAATGCAGAAATCATCCTGAGCAAGAGTTGAGGCAAATGTTCTGTCTGTATTTCAATGTAAGTCTCCTAACAAAGTAATAATAAAACTCATTAATTATAACATCAAATTCCACTCAGAGTTATCTTCTACAACAGCAGTACCTATCATTTGCTTAACTGTGTTCCAAATGTATGGAACATGGAAAAAAGAAAATCGGTATCTTAATATCCAAGAATAAAAAATACATGTTTTACTAAAACAAAAACAAACAAACAAAAAAAAAAAAACCCCAAAACTAACATTACAGTTGGGTAACCAACATATTGAAAGAGATTTACCTCTTTTTCAGAATTTTACATCAATTTACATCATTACACTACAGGCATGTTACAAAACATAACAATAAGGCTAAAGAATACTATTACTATTATTTTACAAACCTTCATATAAAAGTTTAAGAATGAAAGAAAAACAAGTTATTAAGAACTAAAGGGAAAACAGGCTGATTGCCATACCTGACAGAGCACTCTCATACTTCTAGTAGGCTTTGAAATGAGAAAGCAAAGAATTGAGGAAAGACAGGTATAGAAAAAACAGTTCCAACAGTCTTTGCTACATTAAGCAATGTCAACAGAAAAACAAAACACATCTTAGCATGACATTCAGAAGAGCCTTAAAAGAAAGCTTCACGTCTAAACTAGCATGTCAAACTACACAAGACTATACTTGTAACAAATGCAGTGTAGTTTTAGAGAAAAGAAATTGAGGACAGACAAACATTTTCAGGTATAAGCATCATAAAAACTACTTTGGTTATTTGCAACCAGTCTATTAAGAATTATACAATGAGACAAAGCTTCTTTCTTACAGGTGGCCACCAATTTATGGCAATATGTTTTCCGGGAAAACAATTAATGAAGCAGACATAGCACTTCTGTAGGCTATAAATACACAGAATCCTAGTATTAGCAACGAATAAAGCAATTCTTACCAAAGAAACTATATCCAACAAAAAATCCACTAACAAGCAGAAATTTGTCAGGGGTAATTCAGATTGCTCACTACCACCTCCAGGCCCACTTTGAAGTCTGGCATGTAATGTCCTCCTGCAAAATTCAAATACGGTTTCACAATAATTTCCCCTCCCCCTTACATTGACCACGTTTCTGTAATTTTATGCAAAGCTGCACACATCAGGGATAATGCCTATAAATAAATAAGCAATCTCTCATTTGACCGTTAAGTAGCTCATCTGGCCCCACCGTATGCCTTCAGAAAAAGCAGAAACCAGCCTTTCAGTGAAAATAAGGCTTCATTTATAAAATAATGAATATTCAGGTTACAGAAAATTGCATCTGTGACTCCACCATATACAGCAATATTACTAGTATGAGCATGGGCACCAAGAATAGATTTAAGGGACAGGGTTACTGGAAGCACAGTAATTCTGCAGCTATCTAAACCCAAGGAATTAATCACTTGAGATAAAAACAAGCAAAAGGTAAATAAAGGCCCACAAAGCTTTACAGCTGTGCAAGAGGAAAACAAAACAAGGCTTTCTAAATGTCCACTTCAACTCCAGCTGAACTCATTGTTTCAGTATTGAAAAGAATTCATAATCTGATGAGTTTTATTGCTGAGTGAAGGAAGACGGAACACATATCCCCTGTGAAATCATGTTGCAATCTGACAAAACCATACGCAAAGGACATGAAAACAAATATTAATATTTTGATTCTTTAATTCTTTTATTCTGCTGGGGGTGTTGAAGAGGGCAGTCTCACATTTTCAGCAATAGTTAGTTATGCTAATCCTTATCCTCTGTTTTGCAGGGTTCATGAACATATGTGCCAGGAGTGAAAAAAGTATTTATTTGAAATAACATAAGTGTTACAGAAACTAAGTCTGAAGCAGTAACAGTAAGCATTTATCAGAAGATTTTAAAAACTGTAATTAAATTGCATTCTGACTGCAACCTCCATTTAAAAAGCAGCATTCTATTTAACTCACACCTCCATGGGGTTATTTTATCTAACAAGTAATTCTCTTTATAAAATCAGCAGCCTGTTTTACAGTTTAGTGGAAAAGTCCCTTTGTGCAAGTTGTAATACAAATTGGTTTTAACATTCTGCGCTTCTACTCAGAACAATCTAGAATTTCACGTATTTCTCACAGATTTGTTCAACTGTAATACATCATAAAAGATGACTTGAATTCAATACACTGAGCTCCTTATCAAAAATAGCTTTGATAGAAGGCTTAATGTCAGTGAGCAATACTTGAGACAGGAGGAAAGCTAGATACAAGAAACCCTGTTTTTAATTTTTAGTGGGGGAAAAATAATAAGAAAAAGCCCAAGACAATCTCAAAGCTAATTTGGTTTATTTGTCTGTTAAGTACAGGTGTACTCCTTGAACCCCTTGAACTTTCCTAGAAACTCACCATTTTTACCAAGAACGATTTCTGGAATGTGTTAGCATTTGCCATCCTCTTTTAGGGAAGAAAGTGTATGAGTCCTGTACATGGCAAGAAGGCTATAGAGGGGAACACAGTAAATGAGGGAAAACTGCAAATACTAACAGAAGGGAGGGGGACCAAGGGACCACAGGAGAGCAAGGGTTGTTGCTGTGGTGACTGGTAGGTGATTTTAAATTAAACTTGTAGGAGGTTGGGTTGGGTTTTTTTCATTGCTTAGGGAATAGCTTAATTGTGTACTAAGTTATTAGAACACTAAATGCGAACTAACAATGTCTTGTCAAAAGTAGAGAAAATTGGGCTGTGTTAAGGAGAGTGTGGTCATCAGGTGAAAGGAAGTTATTTTTTCCTTTCGCTTAGTGTTTCTAAGGTCATATGTGGAATATTGTGTCTAGCTTTGGTCACCCAGCTTGAGAGTGAGTATTGATAAACTGAAGAGTCCTCTGCTCTAGTAGAGAACTGCTAAGATGGTGTTAAAAGAATGATCACATTGATTAAATGATCACATTGGAATAACTTATTTGAGGCAAAAAAGATCTAAAACAAAGGTCAACTTCAACTTCACACATTCAGAGATTAAGTATTATAACCTACCTACAACATTCTTCAAACCAACGAGCAATGTAATCCCACATATAGTAAGGCTCAAAGGAATTAAAGAGAAGATTGGCAGTTTTAATCAATTCTGCTGTTTTCTTGTTTTCTCTCAGTTTGCTGAAAGAAAATAAAAAGAATGTTTTGTATTTTCCACTTCATTTCTGAGTTATGTAACTCCACATTACCATGAGTTGACCCACTGCCAGTTAACAGTGACAAATTATCCTCCCCTTATCCCAACACTGGCTGATGCTCTAGGGTTTGCTATATCAGCAGGCTTCTCCTATACAACGTCTTTCAAAGCTGCTAGGTTTCTTCTTTAACCTTTCTCTAGTATTTGCCTTCAAACCATATTTTTAATAGATCTCTTTTCCCATGATCATTCCTATAGTTGTTACCCTCCCTCCCAGCTTTGAATGTCTTTCTGCTCTCTACCTTCTAATAAATTCAACTCAAATCTTGAAACATTTTTATCTGCCCTTCTGATTGTCTNAAAATAAAATAAAATAAAATAAAATAAAATAAAATAAAATAAAATAAAATAAAATAAAATAAAATTTGTTAGCCCTTCAGAGCTTTGTACTGATTGCAGTTTGCAATTAATGTCAACGGTCCTGTACTATGAAGAAAACTGGTGTCAGTCCAACAGGCTTCAGAGTCATGGTTTCAGCAACAAATATATATACTATTTAATACAAAAGCCATAATACTTATTCACCTGCTCAGTTGTGTGTGATCTTTGTTGAAAGAAGGTTCTGCCTGAAGTTCCAGTTCTGCTTTGCACTGTGTATATAATGTTCGAAACACTTCAATCAAAACATCCTCTAAGATGGCAGGGCCTAGGAAGAAACACCAGCAATCACAGTCTTACACACCACAGCACCACTAACAGTCCACGTCTCGAAACCATCCAAATCATCAGCCAGCTTTGGTCACTGAAACAATAAAATTCTTTCTGTTCAATTTCACAAATTACCTCAATTTCAGAAGTGTGTGTGTGCCTGTTTTGTGGTCTGTTTTTCATTCCATACCATACATACTTGGGCATTTTTGCCATTTTTCCGTACAACATGCACAGTAACAGCTAGATACAAACACACTTAGTCCCAGAGCAATGCAGTCATGTCAGTAGAGCCCATGCTCAAGCCAACACACCCTCTCTGAGGTATTATTAGCTCAGTGACACCTAAAGTGTGACTACATGGACTCCTGATCAAAGGTAGCTTTCAACAAACTGTTACAGACTTCTACCTCATGCTGTTACTACAAGAAAATACATTCAAATACTTAAATACCAACAAAACGTAAATATTTGAGAATCTTTCTTTTTACGTGAGGCCTGTTTAATTCCTGACAAAGACTGCAGCATACTTTCTGAAATTGCACCTACTTCAGATCAGAACTAAATCTTGAGCTTGAATTGGGAAAAAAACCCAAAACCAACCAACCAACTTATTTTCAAAGAAGTTCACAAAGTAATCCTGCTTGAAATAACCTCTGCTTTTTCATGCTTTTTCCTGGCCTCATTAAGCTGCTTTCAGTAACAATGCACTTGTTGGGGAAAGCAGAAATCCTATTAGCTTCTTCCATTGCAGCTTCCTGAAAGAATCCTCATAGCTTTGCTTACTTCATTAAATCTTTATGTACACAGTGCCTATGAAAATTTAAAATGACCCCCAGAAATAACAAATTATTAGGAAGATGCCAAATTTTCTGGCAGATTATTTTGTTCTCTGCAGTCCGTCTTAACTTAAAGCTGTACTCTTCAATTGTTTTATTTTTACACTTGGGATGCACTTAGATTTCTTTTTTTTTTCAGTCACCTGCAAAATTATTATTCCAAAGAAAACAACAAAATATCCAACATGAAAGTCTTGTAAATACTTTTGCCTCATCTCCTTTTGTGCCATAGTCTTCTGAACTCACCTACTAAAAAGTGCATTTAAACACTTCAAAGAGGGGAATAGAAAATTCAAAAACCACCAAACCACAAACCCAAAAAACCACCTTGCTTCCTCTGGATAAATTCCTGAGCAGGGATGTGTGCGTGTGTGTTTCTTGTTAACATCTCTAATCCTATGTGTGTATCAGAAGAAAGAATATATCCAAAAGCAACAACTGATATTTTAAATAGTGAAATTTAGTATTTGATTAAAGGAATGGAAGAGATCCAATCTGCATTTCTTCCAATAGGCTGTCAGTTCTCTCCATAACTTGAACTTAATATTTCCTGTGTTGAAAGTAGATGAAATTTCCTTTGGTAGAAGGTAAGTCTAACAAATACATTAGATTATTACACCAAGATGATGGAGTGGAACACCTTCCTTATGAGGAAAGGCTGAGGGAGCTGGGTCTCTTTAGCTTGGAGAAGAGGAGACTGAGGGGTGACCTCATTAATGTCTACAAATATGTAAAGGGCGAATGCCAGGAGGACATAACTAGGCCCTATTCAGTGTTGACCAGTGATAGGACAAGGGGCAGTCAGTCCAAGCTGGAACATAGGAAGTTCCATGTGAATGTAAGGAAAAACTTTTTCACTGTGAGGGTGACGGAGCACTGGAACAGGCTGCCCAGAGAGGTTGTGGAGTCTCCTTCTCTGGAGACATTCAAGACCAATCTGGACACGTTCCTGTGTGATTCAACCTAGGTGATCCTGCTCAGGCAGGGGGGGTTGGACTAGATGATCTTTCGAGGTCACTTCCAACTCCTAACATTCTCTGAATCTGTGAATTATTAATTTGGAAGATCTGAGAAACCTAACAACTGCCTCACTTGCCAGTACTAAGAACATAGTTTTTTCAATTTGACCAACAGAAGAGAAAAATTCTCAAACCAAAACTATGTAAAACATGTCAAGGATGAGAAGGAATATGAAAATTACCTAGTTCAGGCTTATCCAGCAAGCTGATAAGAATTCGAAAAGGCTTTAAGTCTTGCATTAATGTGCTTTCTTCTCCAAGCCCATTAACTTGTAATATTCCAACCATTGCCTGCAAAGAGCAAAAGCATATCAGGAAAACAAAAACAAAACCATAAAACAGTTTCTGAAAGCAAGATGTAATGAAAGAGACATATAAAGGGAAATTTCTCAATAGCAGAGACCACTTTAATTTCACTCCAGCTCATTCTCTCCATGCTTAAGTATTCACTCAGCTATGCCTATGAGAGTATTTTTTTGGAACAGAACTTGGCAACTTGCATATACCTAAATTAAATATTATAAATAGATAACAACTCAAAATTTCCTAAGAATAAAACAGAAAACATTAAAAATTATGAAAAATTGTTTAAGAAGGTAACGCATGTAGATATGAACTTAATAAATAGTAATCTGTCTATCTAGGATGCGCCCATCTGTGTGATGGAAAACTGAATAAGTTGACCATGACAACCTCAAAAACAAGTGGGAAAACTGAGTTTCTACACTGAAGCAGTTTAGAGAATGAGCAGCAGAACTAAAAAATCCCAAGAGAGTTTGCTTGGTTTTTCTCTGTGATTGGTTTTACTACCTATTTACCACTATTTATCTATAACATAGATAGTTATAGAAACTAGGAAGCTAGTTGAAACTAGCTTTTTACAGCTTCTAAAAAAGGAGGAGAAAGAAGAGGCAGGAAAATAAGTTTGACCTTGCTATAAATCAGGTATTATCAGCCAGTACCCTGAAAGAAAAAATCTTATGTACTTGAATATATCTTTTAGGTCAGAATTTTCAGTAACATGAATAAGATGAGATGGACTGGAAAAAAAGAACACAGAAGGAGACTGCTCAGGAAGAAGGCAGAAAGGAGCAATTCTTCTCAAGCCTTTCAAAAGGCAGCAATATGCCATTTGCATTATGTAGAGCAGGCCACTGATTTTAATATGTGTAAAAAATATTTAAAGCAAAACCCAAGTGAATTATCCCCATTATAATAAGTGACCACTCTCCATTCTGCTGTAACAGTAGAGCCTACTACCAAAAATAAAGTTAAAAATACAAAAATAAAAATCAACTCTACACTGTTAGTCTTTTCAGACAGAGAAGCTTTCATGACACTGATTACGCTAGCAAGATGGACAGATTTAAAAGGAAGACAACTTTGATCAGCATCTGTTTATAAAGTTATATGCCACAATAGAACATTGAGTAGCTACCTGGACTAGCATCTCCTTAGAGAAGGTATTGAAATAGTAAGTGGCATGCTCCTCGGGATTGCTGTGCCTTGTACTTCTGGGTCCTACAAGGGCACCATTGTTATCAAAGCCTTCAAGCAAACAAAAGACAAGCCAAGTAAGTGTTTGACTCTTAATAATATATTTTGCCAATTTATTTAAACTAGAAATCAACACACTAGCACTGATAACTTACCAAGATGAAGTCCAAGTAATGTTGGCAAGAGAAAGATGATTTTATAGAGTTTAATACAAGAAACTAAATGAAATTTCCATGCAAGCAGTTTGCACACAAATTACAAGCTTTAGTTTTATGCCACATTATTAGCTGAATGACTTAATGTGCACAAGAAACAAATGTTCAAACACTGCATAAACCACATAGTCCTAGAGTACCTTCAAAGAAACTCATCCCACCAAAATCTTTCATTATTATGAGAGCATAAAATATATTTCAAATATAAAGAGATGATCACAAAAACACAGTCCAAGAGCCTTAGTCATATAGCATCAGTCATAGTACACAAATTCATTTTTTTGTTATTCAAAATACATGGAGATGGACATTTCCCTAATTTGGGGGTTTTATGGAGTACATTTTTTTTCTTCTACAGAAAATAGGCTTAAAGGAAAAGAAATTAAGAATAACAACTATTAAAAAATAATCAGGAAGTTAGTGGGGATATCATCCCATTCCACAAAAGAGTTTTCCATAGCTTTTGTGCTGAAGTAACAAAAACAGAGGGAAAGCCTGAGAAGATACATGCCCTTTAGCAGGAACTTAAACCATTGCTAAAAGTGGTTGTTTAAGCTAACCTGAATTTTAAGAAATGTAATGTGATTTTTATACCTAGGAAATGCTAATGGACTGCTCCCAGATACAAAAAAAAACCAAGAAGGAATAGCTTCTTAATGTTACACAGAATATCAGTCTTCAGAGAGTTCCATGTTTTGTATTAGTAGTATATCACAATGATACAAAAGCAACACAGTGTCAAAAAGAAAACAATCCAAAAAAGCTATACTGCCAGAAGGTCTGTCCAAATCTATAGCAAATGGATGCAGTAGCTGTTCACAAATCTGTACCAGGAATAGTCAGTGTAAAACTTCTGAAGTTAAATTTTCTTTCAGTGGAGACCACGCTCATGAAATAGCTGTAGAAGGTTCCACAAGTGAAAAACCAGCATGTTATTTTCAACATATCAAACATCTTTTCAATGATGGCAAAAAGACAAATGTAATCCATCAAATCTAGGAAATACATTAGTTCACTGTTTATTCTGAAAATTATCTTTTCCATAAATTGGAAAGTATGTGTACGGAGCATGACTGCATTTATCGGTCCTTAAAAGATAAGTAACTGGCAAGTCAGTGTCTTGAGAAATGATTAACTAAAGAAGCTGCATTTTTTTTTATATTTATCTTTTAATTCCCTGCAATTTCTTCAGCAACAAAACAAATTCCCTCACGCAAAAAATTGTTGCTGACTTGAGTCCTCTCTTCATAACTTCAGTTGTCTCTCATGTTCCCTACTTCCTTGCTCCCCAATCACTCACAGGCTTCCTGCCTCCGATGTCTTTGCTGTCAGCAGGGAAAGATGCAAAAGCTGTTGAGAAGGGTTCTGGGTAGAGTGAGAAGCACATAACGTGCTTTCTGGTGAGCTGGGATACCAATCAAAAAAGGTACAGTACACTGTGAAACAGTCTTCCTCTCCAGTAAAGAAGCCACTTTGTGTTTCTGTGATGTTTCCCAGTCAAAGACCCTGACTTTTCTTAAAGCAGACTAAAAGCTGTTTCAACGAGTAACAGGCCAGTTTCACATGACCACCAGCTTTGTTTCCTAAAAATAATAAGGCTGAATAAGAGCAAATTTTCCAATTTCCAGTTTTCCAAATACTCCCCAAATAGCTATTATTCTCTGCTACCATGCTGGTTTTGTATTTACACAACAACAACAAAAAAAAAAGAAAACCAGTGTATTGTATAGATATTCCGCCATCTTTAGAAGTGTGTGTCCTGTCATTGATTTTTTTTTTTTTTACCCTATGAAAACATTAAATAATGTTCTAGTTGCATGGAGAACACAAGTGATCTGCAATTTGTTAATTCGACCACGTAAATACCTAATGAAACTTTTAAGTTTGCATATTTAAGCATCCATCAATATAATATCAATACTTTCAGCACTGTTTGATTTTCATCCCTTTTGCATTGTTGACTCAAATCCAAATGTGGCCCATAATTGCTGCTACAGGAAAATGTACCGATAATTTATATAACAGGAAAGAGTTCCAGCACGACACTCTTCATCCTTTGCATGTAGTCACAGACTTTGGTCCTTATGACACAAATTAAATCCTCCATTTTTCCAAGAATCTTTCTCCACATTATGGCAAAATACTGCTAATGAACATATGATCCTTCCTCCACCTGAAGGACAGTGGACAGTGAAACAGAATACAAACCTACCTAGAAGCCATGCATAAAGCCTTCGGTTGAGTGACATATCCCGGCGCAGCACTACATGAAGGGCTGCAGATAAAATTCTGATCATGTCTGGACGTGTTGCCTGAAGAAGTTAGAAAAACTGAATTTCACTATGAAAAGTAATATTTTTTATGCTAGCAGCTTAATGTGTACTAGAACATAGTTAATTTCATGTTCTGACATTTCTCAATCCAGATTATAAAAATATGATTATTTGGAACACATACTTTGTAACAGTATGCACCCTTTATGAACAGCAAAATGCTTGACTTCTTTACCAGCTCATTTTTGTTACAAGACGTTTCATTTTGTTTATTAGACAAAAGTTTTTAAGCCAACTAAACTAATATAGAGTGTAAAATTAAAACAAAAAACAAAGAATTTTAAATACCTTTCAATCTTTTAAAACTTTACATGCTTATGTAAATAAAAAAAAAAAAACCTTGAAGTTTTAAGGTCTATCCCCCACTATTGCTAATACTAACCACTCACCCAAAACCAATAATGATTTAAAATTCTCTAGTGTTCAAAAAATCAGTTATGCTAAGAGGATTAATTTTTAATGCTTTTGAACATTGAAAATTGAACAGATAATTTGTTTCTCATCAGATATAAAGGAAATTAAATGCTTTTGCATCAACTAAACATCATAATTTATACTGAGTTTGCATGAATTTAAAGTCAACTTTGAAGGTAATATCAAGTTAAGAAGCAGAAGGGCAGAGATCACAATGTGGGAACAGCCAAACCTATCAGAGAAACTCTTAACTTACACTCTTGTTCAAGCTTAGAGAAAGCCATTAACAGAACATCACCTAGTTACTGCTACCAACTTAAGTGAAGTAAATTTAGAAGTTTGCAAATTCATCTTTCACATTAATAACCTACCTGGCTCATGTGGAAAGGAAAACAAAAAAGGATAAGGTCCAATGTGCTCCTCTGTACTAAAACACTGGTATCTTGCACCGACGTGCTTACTGCTTCCACCTGAAGTAACAGCAGACCCCCAAAAATAGTTATGTACTGTATCATTTCAAGATAAATAAAAGAGAACACTCACAAAAGAAGAACAGTTGTTTACAAATAGTGATATGTATGAAATAAAGTTAAAGTTCTGAAAAACAAAACAAGTAAAACAAGAAAATGTGTTCCATCACTGAGAATGCATATAATCAATACAGATTTCCTGAACCACAGAAACATTAAGCTTTTGGGTTTTTGTATTGCTAATAAATATTTTAAGTTAAAAAGACAAAGTAAAACTCTATGTATTTTTCAAAAACTACGACAAAACTCAACCACTTTTAACTGATGTGTGTCATGAATGGAAAGTTTTGTACAAAACTTCAGCAGTTCTGAATTGTTAACTCGGCTTTGCAACACTTTTATCATGCACAAAACCACCAGCTTAACTGGATGTGTAATAAACAAGCATGTATTTTCGTCTCTTCAAAGGCTACATTGAAAAACAGAGAAGAGATAAACCCTCTGGCATTATATTATTGTATAAATAAATCACACCAACGTCTTCATTGTTCCAACATTACCATTAATTCAATGTCACTGCCAATTATGTAGAGTTGATCCTCCATTGAAAGCTTCCTGTTCAAATGGGAAAGGACATAGGTGATCCCGGGCAAGCGAACTGCAGGGCTTGTGAGGAGGCTACCCCACAAAGCACTGTAGAACGCAGACTGATCCACTGCTGAGGCAACCTTCTCCAACAGCGTGTTTGTCCTGCAATGAAATCAAGCCAGCTGAATTAGTGCACCTATCACACTGCTTACCTCTGCCCCCAGGTTTAATAAATATACATTGTTACAGGAAGGTCAAAACTTGATTTTAAGAGGCCAAGAGAAGCCCTAATTATACAAAGAACCTTATAATGCAGCCTGAACAGAGTGATCCAACTAGCAAGCATGTCAGCCAACCTGGCTTGCAAAATGCTTCTGCCTGCCCACATCGTCTCCTTATGAGCTCCTTAATGTTCAAAGAGCCAAATAACTTCCTCATCTGCTACTCAAAGCCAAGTGCTGCTACAGACAGAAGTTTCAGAGAGACAGCAGGAAAGCACAGCTGCTGAAAAAAGGAATCACACAAATAGCTTTTGCCCTCTCATTCCTTGCACTGAGCACTTCTGGAAGTAACAAGAGCATAAAATGAAGAAAAAAAATAGTCACAACTCTGAGCACAAGCAATCACATCCCCATCCTTGTTTCTCCCCACTCATATGGCAGCATCTCTACACCCTATGGCAGGCCTTGGGCCGCAAGCTGAGTAGCCCCTGTTCACTGCTGTCATAACTAGGCAGAAATAGAAAAGACAATGTTAAACTGCTCTTCTTCACATATCAGTTGTAATGTTTCCAGCTTCTGAAGTTGGAAACTTCAAGAATATAGGTGTGAAAAATTCCAAGAACTCAAAGCCTTGGAGTGGGACTTCATCCTTTAAGATTTTAAGATTCTACCCAGCATTTCAGACACCACGGTGAAGATAACCAAGGCTGAGACTCTATATGAGAAGAGCTGTTACGCCCAAGACTACTCTGCTGCAAACAGAGCAATATCTTAGACCGATTCTTGGTCTCCCTCACATAGGTGGTTTATTTAGAAATCATAACAAGTAAATCTTAATGATAGAAACTTTCTTATCTTAAATTCAGTTAATGTATGTATTTAGACAAGGAATAATATGGAAGTACTACCTTAGAGGAAATGCATGGAGAAGAAATAAGTAGCATGTTCCTAACATATTACATATCTCAATCCACAGCAAGAATCACAGAATCATTTAGTTGGAAAAAACCCTTAAGATCATCAAGTCCAACTGTTAACCAGCACTGTCAAGTCCACCACAAACCATGTTCCTAAGCACCACATCTGCAAGTCTTTTAAATACCTCCTGGGATGGTGACTCAACCACTTCCCTGTGTATCCTGTTCTGATGCTTTAAAACCCTTCCAGTAAAAAATATTTTCCTAATATCCAAACTAAACTGCCCCGGTGCAACTTGAGTCCATTTTCTCTTGTCCTATCACTTGCTACTTGAGAGAAGAGGACAACGGAACACTAAGTCTACTTCGTGTCAATTCTCTTTGGAACAACAGTTAATTTTTCATAATTAAAGTTAAAAATCTTCTACCATACTACCATTGCAATTAATATGACTAGGCAAAATTAAATACAACTTATCTTAAAAAAAGAATCCTTATACAAGTATTAACGAAAAGTCATGGCAAAAATAAAACCCAAACAAAACACCTAAATAAAGCATATCACTTTATTAGCATATCTTTCCTTACCTTTCATAATATTCTGACCCCTCCTCTAAACCAGGCAAAATCCCAGTTAGCAGTCCTTGCAGTCCTGGTTTCAATGTTTTCCCCAAAGGGAGGTAATAAATCTCATACAGACTCAGTAATGTTGGTTTGACAGACATGGCAGCATTGGCAAGGAGTGGAAATAGTCCAGAACTGTGAAAAATAAAATTTGACTTTTAAAAGAAGCTTCTCATGTGAGATAGTATCGTTTATATCTTAAGACTGTAACAGACATGTCCAGTGTGGTTATAAGTATCAGGTTTTTATCTTAGACTTTTGCAAAGGCATACACAATATGACTGTCTTCCAAACTAGTGGGCTGGTATGTCAAGATTAATATTATGAACTTGATTAGTACAGAGACAGCAGACACTAAAAGCCCAGAAATGACAGTGTCTTTCATCAATTAAAGTACAATAAACCAGAAGAATCTTTGCAAAGCATAAATGCTAATTGTGCTCATACTAAATTTATTAAAAACTATACTGACATTGAATGTAAGAGGAAAAAAAGGAAAAAAGGGAGAATATTTGAGAAAAATCATAGAAATATCTTTCTGTAAAAAATTTTTAAAAATTATATTTTACTTCACCAAGTAACCTAATGCTAAATGATGTGATATGATACTTATACTGTTAAGTAGGAATAAGGTATATATTTACTTTAGCAATTAAATCTGAAACAGATTCTCAAACTAATAACAATCACACTGTTCATGCTGTAGCATTCAAATTATTGAAAATACTAGAAGTAAGTTTTGAGTTCACTATGAATTTAAGTTCATGAAAGTTACAAATGTCATTGGTTAAGGAGAAGTTACCTACAAAAGAAACCAATTTTTGCCATTGCTACTAGATATCACAAATTATTATAAACACTACCAATAATCAAAGGCATTTGAACATAACTGCGATTTTCGAAGTCACTGGGGACTTGGGTCAGAAGACCCCTGAGACATTAAGAAGAAAATGAAAGAGCAGTAAAAAAAAAAAAGAAGTTTGGGATAAGGGTCCTAAAATATATATCCAGTATATTCTACTATTAAAAAAAAATCTTTATGGATATAATGTTACCCATGTTACAGGGACAAAAAAAAAAAATCTTTCCAAAGCACAAAAATGTCTGTAGAAATTATTTTTGCCTTTATCCAGAAGAACTACTGTTTTGCCGTTTTCAATTGCTTTCTCTTTTTCTGCAGAAAAGTCTTTTTGTTCAAGAAGCAGAACACTACCCTACAGTCTTTCTTTGTAAGGCTTATCCTTTCAAGATTTTATGTTCAGGCACTGTCATTCTTCTTTCATTAAAAATACTGTAAACTCTGATAATGCCTTAATATGAACGTCAGTCTTCTTCCATGCATCAGTAACAATGGCTTTTAGCTACAGTACAGTAGGTAGCACTTTCCACTATCCTAGAACTTACTGATAGCACGATATTGCAACCACTGAATCACTGCACAAGCTAAAAAACAAGCTATGGGTTCCAAGAATTTTTAAAAAAAACGTGGAAACATACCATTGAGACACTCCCCTCCTCTCCTTCCTACATGTAACTATTCAACAGCAAGACACAATAGCTGATGTTAAGGCATACAATTTATTTCCAAGCATTAATACACACCTTTGCTACCTAAACAGAATGCTATTTTATTCTACTATTTCTCAATTTGATGAAATTTTCATCTGCATAGATAGCTAAAGAACCATGTGTGACCATGCACACATCTCTCAATGCCTTATATAATAAACAGATTAATGTCAAATCAAAAACCTACTGGAGGTAGAAAAATTTTGTACTTGCCTCCCATTCTAACAATGCAGATGTTTTTTCTGTTCTGTTGATTTGATTGCTTGGAAGATAAAGCTTCTTGCAGTAACGTATACTCAAATTCTTTTCCAATACCACTTATATTACAATAGAAAAGTGTAATGTGAATACACTGAAATAAGCCTTTACACATCAATTAATGCACATACACACACAGAACTTTATTTCAATGAAGAAATAACAAATTCCAGGTTTTCTAGTACTAAAGTTCACAACTAAGACAAATTTAGGTGTCCTATTTATCTTCTGATACACGATATTTGTACTACACAAGCACCACTAACATGAGGGGGAAAGAAATTTCTTATCCTTGCTAAGTACCAAAGCTGTGTTATTAACATAAAATGCTGCAAACAAAAATATGTTTGAAACAGAATTGTTTAAATTATTGTACCTGTAGAGGAAGAGATCTTTGGCCAGACGCTTGGGCCCAATTATTTTGAAAATTATTTCATACGTTTCAAGTGCCTTCCGATGAACCCCTCCCGGCAAAGCTGGATGAAGACATTGTGCTAAGCGCTTGCCTATAGTCAGCTTCTTCGGTACTACCTGGTATTTTGCGTTGTTCTGAAGTACCTGATAAACCAACACATTAAGAAAAACAGCACACCACAAGTTAAACATCAAATGTACATTTTTATAAATGAGCTCTTGAGTGTGGTGGGTAAGTCAGCACATATTTCGTCTGCAACACAAGAAAACAGTTGTGGTTCTTCTAAGGTGTGCCACGGAGCTGTTTCTTTGCTACGCCTTTCACTTGTACCCTCATTACAGATGGAATTGCAGAGGCATTTAAAGCTTCACTTACAACGGGCTCCTTCTTTACACCATTATATTTCACTCATCCTTTCAATGACAAAAAAATTATCTCCATTTGTTGAAATCAACTGCCAGAAGCTCAAAGGGGATTATTAAACTGTGAGTGGCAAGTTCAGGGTAACTTTAACAAACCCTCAAAAAATGAAAAAATGAGAAAATGTACAGAACTTTACTATTGCCTAAAACTAGGACTGGAACTCTTGAGCTGCATTCACATATTTAATTTTTCTTGCTCAACATCATACACTTTGCTTTGTAAACATGTCCAGCAAGAACTGTATAAAAGGGGGGAGCTTAAACAAAAAGATTTTACCCAGCATCACCAACTGTACTGTTATTCTTGATTTTTCACAAAGTTTAAAGGATAAAATGTAAATGCTTCAGAGTTGTTAATTTTCTGTGTCAAATTCTGCAAAATATGACATTGGTAAAATGGATGTGCACAAAGGAACTATGACCCTGACTGGAGATCCCATGAAACACACAGGACTGATTAGAACAAGATTTTTTTACAGATATTAGGATCTGTATTAATGTGTAAGCTGTTATTAAAGATCACAATGATATTACATATTCAACTTAGTAACTCTTAAAATTAATCAGAATGATAACATTTTTGTCAATTAATTTTTTAGCCCCATTTTATAACTCATGCTTCATAAAAATATTGCTGATAAGAATATTGGCTACCATTTTCCACACCATTTCAATAACACTGAATGAGATTAGAAGCAATGTTAGTTATAAAAAAAAAAAAATGTTGCAATCATTTCCACTGGAAATGTAAATATCCTTTCCCTTTGCTTACAGTTACAAAAGGGTTCAACTGTAAGTCTCAAAAAGGCATTTGTTTGATTTGTTTGCTCCTTGCACACACCGAACATTTGGCTCAGCCTGATAAAATATTTGCAAGAACAGACTGCTAGAACCTTGCACTTCTCTATTTCGACACCAGAACCCTTTGTCAGTTTCTGAATCCTTTCCAAGATCACCTGCCAGACATACCTTGTTTAGTTTTCCAAGTGCTGATATTAAATCTGCCCATTCACTGGAATATTCAAAGTTCTTCAGTGCTTTGTCAACAGCTGCTACATAGTTTCTGTACTTGGAATCAGTCAGCAGCTCCAGCTCTTCCGTGTTCATCCTCCCACCGTGTCCCCACTAGAGACCAGCTTGCAATTCATGTACAGACATTACCTGTTAAAAAAAAAAACAAACCCACAACCCTATAACCAAACCTGAAACCACTGTTTCCAGAGATATGTTGTTCAAATTTTGTATAAAGAGCACATTTTCCTTGAAAGCTTTAAAAAATATTAATCTGGAATTAGTTTACGGCAAATCCTACACAAAACCCAACATACTTCACACAACACATCCAAAAGAGTAGATCTGTAATCAAGTCCTGTTTAAAAACACAAAACCAATCAAAATGAACCAACCACACAAGCAAAAAAAAAAAAAACCCCAAAACTTAGAAAATTCATGCCCTACCCCTCCCAAAAGCACTGTTATTTTAAATACTGCAACAAAGGGTTTTGTTCAGGGGAGGTTTCCCTCCTCTGGGTGCATCACAAGAAACCACCTTTCCACTAATCAGCCCCTCTGAAAACAGACACCCATCCTCCAGTAACACTTCCCGGTAGAAGAATGAAGGGCACATACAACAGTCACACTCAAGAATACTTTCACGCATCAACACTGCCTTTTACAAGACCTGGTATTTTAATTCAAGGATACAGCTCTACTTTTGTTTTTATATTATCATCATCCACACACAACAAAAGTATGTGTTTACTAGTGTTCTGTAATCAAAGGCTTTTGCAATCTGCTCTATATATTTCCATCACATGGTATTATACACCAAGTAATTAAGATGTTCCAGTTCCAGAAAAAATGCCTCATAC
Source organism: Heliornis fulica (assembly GCA_013399135.1). Classification (NCBI taxonomy): domain Eukaryota; kingdom Metazoa; phylum Chordata; class Aves; order Gruiformes; family Heliornithidae; genus Heliornis; species Heliornis fulica. Next base: position 104,844 of record VXBZ01008805.1, on the reverse strand, counting down.
TTTTATAGGCCACACTGTATTTATTTCATTTAAATCAATCACTATTAAAAAGAAATGTGTTTTTAAAGCTACTTTAACCCTATGCAATTACAACTCATAATGGGAAATCCTATTGTAGTATGCCTGTGTAAAAAGCAAATGGGAAGAAAATTGTGTGCAGAACCATACTTAAACATGGTAGACCAAAAAACCCACACAAACCATGGAACAGGCACAAAAAACCCTGTATTCATCAGTCTGTCTATCAGGTATGATAGACATTCATCATCTGGTATATGTCTATCAGATGACAATGTCATCACGGAAAACAGTAGCTTCAGTGAACCATTCCCAAATGACTGGAGAACATGCCTTGTTGGCTCCTATTCCCAGTAAGCAGCAATATGACAAAAACAGCAGGACTGCTGAAAATGAAAAATGCCTATGAAATAATCGAGGAGAAGAATTAGCAGAAATAAAAAGCAACATTCTGACTGCTGGTGGTTCTTCAGTTGACAGAAATAACAGAACCACTCATCTTTAAATTCTGCTCAGAAAAAAAGTGGTTTTAGACCGCCCAGAAAAGACAAACAATTCAACTTGTATTTCACATAATAAACACTCTCCAGATGTGCATGATGCATCACAAACAAGAACACTTTACTCCCTTTTATCATATACCATCAATTTAAAATGCTTTATATGGATGCATAAAAACCTTTACTTGATTTGCATATTCAACCCTCCCTTAAAATAGAGCTTTCACCAAAATGGCTGTGAAGCTGCTACTTAATAACTTTGCCAACAGCCCTCATAAGGATTCAGGATTCACCACTGATTGAACAGCATAAAAGCCTAGTACTGGTTATCCAGTACCTTCAGCTACCTGAAGGACAGCTCCTTCCCATTTTCTTGAAACAACCCCAAAACCTATGAACTACATCCCTATTAGTACTGTCTTAAGTTTTCAACACTCCAAAGGCAGAATGAGGCAAGCTGTACTCTGACATCTACAAATTAAGAGAGAGATACATCAGGCTTGGAATTTCATAAACATAATCTCATCAAATTTATCAGAACGTGCCCTGGCAGATTTTTGCTCCCTCATTGTAATTCCTTTAATTAGCAGGTTCTTCTGAAGATAAACTTCAGAAGATAAATCATTAAATTTAATCCACTCAAGTTGTTTGTTTGTTTTTTTTAAATGTTAGAAGAGCATTAATAAAGTGTTGCTTCAGTCAGAGACAGTATACCACCTCTCTGGGGTCATGGAGAAGGACCTACAAGAATCTCTCACGCCGGGTCTATCACATGGGCACATATAAGGTGTCAGAAAAGCATCTCATCTGTCATTAGCACCTTTATCTCTTCTTCTAAAGAAGAACCAAAATTCTGCTTAACCATTCCTTTATTACTATCTTTCTCCTCATATTGCTGATCTGGTTTCTCAACAATGCAAGGAAAGTTGCAAGACAGACTGACAAAGACGGGATGAACAAAAGGACAAAAAAAGAGATAGGATCACAGGAGTGAATAAAAAGGCCAAGAATTCTAAACCTTTCATATAACTGATTCTGATGGCAATCTAATAATGACAGATTGTCTCCAAGGCAGAACATAACGCATATCGTTACTTAAAAAACATATTCTGGGTACCAAATAGAATTCGTGATACCCCGTAAGAGTAAAGCCCTTGTTCTGGACTTTTTTTTTCAAGTCCAGAAAAAGCAAGCTTGCTTTGAAAAAGCTGTGGAATGTCAACAGTTTCTCAAGGAGATAGCTGCACAATTGCCAGTGTCTGATCTTCAAAAACAAAATACAAGATTAACCCTAAAAAAAAAAAAAGTATCAACAACAAAAGCAGTACAATTCTCATTTTTCTAGGCATGAAGGATGGCAAAAGTTGACACAGTGAATAATGCTTTCTGAGTGAAGAAAGCATCAGCATCCTTTCCTTACCCAGCCAAAGCAGAAATGCAACTGTTTATGGCTGACTGGGAAACAGCACTCTGGCTTCCTCAAGTGCTTGAAATACCTGAAAGCTGAGAGTGGGCTGATTCAGGATTACCAAAGGTCAGACGAACCCAGCATGAATGCAGGGTTATTTACACAGGTAGCTTTTTTGGACTTCTTATTCTGATCAGAATATTTTCCTATTTAAAAACAAAAAGCATTAAGTATTTTGATGGGATAACCCATACGTTAAGGCATATCTATCATATATCAGCTAATACTGTCATATTAAAGCACATGAAGGAAGAGTGCATGATCCGGTACAGCCAACACAGCTTCACCAAGGGAAGTTCATGCCTCACCATTCAGGTGACCTTCTATGATGGAGTTACAGCACTGGTGGGTAAAGGGAAGGTGACCCATGTCATCTACCTGGACTTATGCAAGGCCTTTGACAAGGTCCCCCACCACATCCTTATCTCTAAATTGGAGAGATGTGGATTTGACAGGTGGACCATCTAGTGGATAAGGTACTGGCTGAAAGGACGCAGGCAAAGGGTGGTGGTCAATGGCTCTGTGTCCAGGGGGATATCGGTAACAAGCGGTGTCCCCCAGGGGTCTGTTTGGGACCAGTGCTCTTTAACACCTTTATCAATGACATCAACAATGGAATTGAGTGCACTCGCAGCAAGTATGGTGGTTTTGCAATGTGGCTTCTTGAAGAAGCAGTTAGAAGCTTCTTTGAGATCCAACAAACTCCCAAACCCTGATACTGACAAGGCCGTCTGGGCCAATCAGCGCCAATCACAGGCCTCTGGGAATCACATTTTAGAGAGAGAAAAACACAAACAGCCACATGTTGCCACCAGAGAAGGGAGTTAGAAGATGTAAGAAACTTTGCAGACACCAAGGTCAGTGAAGCAGGGGAGGAGGCACTGAGAGAAGATTCCTTGCGGACTGTAGAGAATACCATGGTGGGGCAGGTGTCCCCCCGCAGCCCATGGAGGACACCATGGTAGGAAGGATGTCCCTCCCCAGACCATGGAGGAAGAAGTGACCCCACTTCTAGTCCATGTCACCTCGGCCAGGCAGGAGCCCACCATGGAACAGGTGGAGGAATATGGAAGAATCTGTTACCTACATTGGAGCAAATCCCTGACAGCACCTGCAGCCAGTGAAGAGAGTGAGACAAAGGGAGAGAGGGAGGAAGCAGGGGGACAGAGATCCATGATGAAGCAGGTTTGTTGGGGGCAGGGGGGAGGGTGACTCTGTGGGGGAGCAGGCTGGGGCCAGCAATATGGGACTGAGAGACATTCTATGAGTTTATAGCAATGGCCCACGCTGGGGCAGTTGGTGAAGAGCTGAGGCCCTGTGGGAGAGGGTTCACATGAAGAAGGTCATGGAGGACTGTCTCCCGTGGGTGGGATCCCATGCTGGCACAGGGTAAGAGTATGAGAAATATCCTCTCCCCGCAAGAAGGGGAACAAATCATGAGGACTTCACCCTTATTAGATCTCCCATATATAAATACATTTGTGCTACAAGGCTTAGTTTTTGCTTAACCTGAAGCTACCCCAAAATACAATTTTTAACCTTTACTTGTTTCTATTGTGTTTTTACTGATACTTTTGTTTTGCTTAGTATTATCTATCTCATAAGTACTACACCCTTATTCTTTCATGGTTTACTACTTGAAACATTAGACAAATACTGCAGTTTGATAGATCAAAACCACTGAAAAATACCAATTTCTGCCACACCAAACCACCCAAAGATAAACCATTTATCTTGCCATTCCACAAGCACATGGACCAACATTCTTTGGAATAATTTTATTTAATTCCTTTTTTTAAATAATGTTATGGAGAGCATCATCCCTCTCTTTTGCTGTGGTTTGTTGTATTTGGTTTGGTTTTTTCTTCTTTTTGGCATACCTAATGAGATGAGACAAGCTTCTCAGTTTGAGCACTCAGACACTCATGAGTCTGAGCCTGGATGTAGGTCATCTGTCAGATGCCAGCCAGATCAACCTGTCGGACTACCATGCGTCTCTTTATTGTGTGAAAAAAAGGGAAATGGGGATTTCTGAGAAGGCAGCTTATTATCAATAAAGAAACTACCCAAGAAACACTATACACTTTCAAACTATTTTGCAAAACTATTTTTAATCACAAGCAATTGCAAAAAAATAGAACTGTAACACCCACTACCTTCTACTTCTCATGGTGACTGAAAAACAGACATCACACAGTTCTGGATACACCTGGATACCTGTAGAGTCATTGAGCATGACTTCAGCAGGGAAAGCGGCTACCTGGGAATGTGGCTCTCCTTGTGCTGGGGACTGTGTACTGTGTTAACAGCACAGCCTTCAATTCACGTCATCAATGAGGTGATACTGGTTTTCCTCAGTTGAGGAAAGAGACTGATACAGCTTTATTTTCAGCAGGAAATGCTCATCCTTCACAACTCATGCCCAAGAGCCCTCTGTCTCACATCAACACAAAGTATTAACCTGTTTAAGAGGTTCCAAATGATTTTCACTAAAGCTAAAGAAACTCAATTGAGAAGAACTACAGCTTCATCAACACTTACTCAATAAATCAGCTTTCATCTGGATTCTGTCTCCATTTAATCACAAGGATATACGACTTCCTGATTATTCATAAACTCTCCAGTATCTGCTGTACCCCAAAGCTCCTTTTCAGGTTTGATTTCCTACTGTTCCATTCTAACATTTTCCAAGCATCACAGAATTGCTCTATTTTTCTGCTTCACACTAGCCTTCAACAATGAACTGGTACAGGTCAAGGGGCTGATTAGTGTGGAGCACAGATCTCAATGCATCATGTCACTTCACAAATTCTTGAGATTTGTCCCAATTACTGCAAGAAACCTGAGCTCACAAACTTGCTCCCATTGAATTCCGCAGAATTTCAGCTTTTCAGGTTTTTTTTCAGTTTTCAAGGCTTTTCTAAAATTGTTCAATGTTTCAAGCACAGTTATGGAATGCACAGTAAAAGAAGTAATAGATAATTAAAAAACACATGAAAAAAAATTCTGATTTCACAGTACTGAGCTACTGCTTTTTAAGCTGTGTACAAAGCCCACATACCAAGCTGCTAACTGCAGAAACACACTTTTATTTAAATAGACTAAAAACTATATATTTGAATACATGGGAAACAGAAGCCTTGTCATTTGGTAATTTATTATGCTTACTTCCCCTCAGAAGCATTTAAAAGCATAAATAGCCAAATAAATACTGCAAATCCAAGGCTAGTCTCTTAAGATAAAAATCAGATGTTGGAAATACACATATTATCCTATCACCAAAGGTAGAGACTTTCCAATTATAGCTAATTACTCTATTTCTAAATTGAGTTTCTACAGAGTCCTCTTATTTCAGAATTTTTCAAAGAGACAACTCTAGTGTCTTCCAAACAGTAAGAGCTGCCTGAGTTTGTTTTTTTAACCAATTTCTAGCCAATACAGTAATGAAAGATGAAAAAAGGAGAAAACTCAAACAGATAAAACAAAAAATATACTGTAATTAACTATTAGTCAAAACCACATTAGTATCCTGCAACAGAACACTTAATATGATTAAATATTGTGACTAATAACTTTTCAGTACACTTTTCTACCTAGTCAAAATTTGCTAGTAGTAACAGCTTTTTACATTTAAAAAAACAAAACAAAAATAAAACAAAAAAAATACATTGCTTCAGGTGTTCAAATCTCCTTCCATGTCAAAATTCATTTAAATCAGTGTAACAATCTGTGCATTACCCATACTGGCAGCTTCTCTATCAATGTTGAGATGTTTTCCTGAGGGTGGTTCTCATTCAAACAAGAAATGAATGAGAAAAAAACCTATAGCTCCTACTACAAAGTTTACAAGTACTCAAACTGGATGTGCTTCCTCCTGCTTTAGGATCTATAAAACATGTTTATTATGTTTATTGTTACATCATGAAAATGATTTTTCAGTGAAAAAAAACCAAGTCTGCTTTTCTTCTTTTAGATACACAGGAAGTCCCAGAAAAAAGATCACTGGAAAAAACTTCAAGTCTATGCTAAGCACAGTCTGATGGGCATACATAAGGAACATAAAATGGTCTTTCTGCTACTGCTGTTTATGGTGTTCCAAAGTCTTATACCAGACATGACTCCAGAAAGAAGTAACAAGCTTAAAAATTCATCAGGAACATAAACCAAATTCTCAGTAATCAACTTCTCTATTCACTGTTTAAAAGAACAAATTTAAAGTTATGGGCAATCTCTAAATGAATGTGTTTATCAATCAGTAGCAAATCTATGTCCATCTGTTTACTGAAGGGGAGAAGAAGACCTCAAGTCTTCTCACTGTGGTTGGTAAATACACACCTCTTCCAATTGCCTCTTAAACAACAGAGTTTAGGATGACATTTTAATCCATCTGCTCACTTCTATTTTATTACAGCTTTTCCATATAGGTGAACCACAAACCAGTTTGATATCCTAGATTGAAATTTTGATTGCAGATCCACCAAGAGAAGACTACTGACACCATTCGTCCAGCCCTAGCACACTGTGCCTGTGTAATATTAGGGACTGTCTTACTGCTCATGGCAACATACCTGGAAAAAAGCAACCCTGTTCACTACAGGGCTTTCCAAGCGTTGTTGTAATAAAGCAATCACAGGTTTCCCCTGTTAAAATAATCTTTGACTTAATGCCAAATAAATTGATTTAATCACATCTAATAGTTAAAAATTAATTCTAACCTGAATAAAGCAGACTAAATATGTATCTCAAGCACAACTGCAGGCTGGATAGAGAACAGATTGAAAGCAGCCCTGAGAAGGACTTGGGGGTGTTGACTGATGAGAAGCAAAACATAAGCTGTCAACATGCACTTGCGACCCAGGAAGCCAACTATGTCCTGGGGCACATTAAAAGAAGTGTGACCAGCAGGTCCACAGAGGTGAGACCCCACCTGGAGTACTGCATCCAGCTCTAGTTGCCCCAAGTGCAAGAAAGACAAGGAGCTGTTCAAACAAGTCTGGAGGGGGGGCATGAAGATAATCAGAAGGCTGGAGCACCTCTCCTATGAAGGGCTGAGAGAGTTGGCATTAGTCAGCCTGGAGAAGAGAAGGCTCTGAGAAGACCTTATTGCAGCCTTCCAGTATCTGAAGCTGGAGAGAGACTGTTTACAAGGGCATGTAGTGATATAAAAAGGGGTAACGGCCTTAAGCTAAAAGAAGGTAGATTTAGATTAGATATGAGGAATAAATTCTTCCCTGTGAGGCTGTTGAAGCTGGGCCAGAGAAGCTGGGCCGCCCCCTCCCTGGCAGTGTTCAAGGCCAGGTTGCATGGGCCTTTGGGCAACCTGGTCTAGTGGAGGGTGTCCCTATCCATCATAGGGGCTTGGAACTATATGATCTTTGAGGTTCCTTCCAACCCAAACCAGTCTGTGATTCACATTAGCCAATGAAAACACTGTAGTGGCATACAACAGATGCTCAAGTGACAATGTGACAGTAAGCATAACAGACATCATCTTTTCTGAAGTCCTTTCACACTACACAAATGCTGGAATCTTACTTATGCTAAGTTTCTACTTTTAATCATGTTCTTCTTGAGATAAAACCAAACATTTGGATTTTATGGACCTGAACTTGTCATGCAGTAAACAAAAAACCTATGATTTACATCTCCTTTGTTATAACTTGGGTCAACGACTAACTGAAAATTTTTCTTCTTAAAATAATATTTTCCCATGTTTTCTCCCTCCTAGCAACAAATGATTCCTGAATTAACTGTCTACTGTATTGTACCCTAATCAGCATGTACTTTACATCTAAAATATACAAAACTTCAGATAGCCATGCTTTTATGTTACATTATGCAAAATATCTAACATTACAAAACAGATGGCAATTTATCAATCAAAATATCACACCACTGAAAAAATTAGAAGATACTCCCTTGAATTTGCTGTTATCTTTCAATGGCCACTTACAAGTATTATTCTTGCTCCCCTCTTCTCTTTGTTGACCACTGCATTTTAACTACTTTTCTATCCAGGTCTAGAACTCATCACTATTTCCCTCCTATACAATTCCACATATGAAGGAAATATAAAGAGAACAAAGACCTAGAATTTAAACTCTTGACATGTTTGCAGAGAGTTTCCCTCCTTAAATTTCATTTCATCTAAGCTCACAGTTACTATCTTTAAACCCAATTTAAATTAGAGCATCAATGCCTCCCTCAAACAATGTAAACAATCGAGGCAAAGGCATTTAAAAAATAATCTTCATTTCAGTCTCCTAGATGACATCCAACAATCCCCACTGTAGAGTATAACATATAGGACTTTTACATATATGAAATAGAATGTCCTAGAATCAATCAGTTAATCTGACAATGCCAAAACAAACAGAAACACAAAATCCTTACTTGGAAATCAAACGCACCACCACATTTATAGCAAATACACCTAATGTTCCTTGGATTAGGCCAAATGGTTGCCATGCTGAATATGGCTGGCTTGAACCCTCGGTTTGTAGGGCCTTTTTCAGCTATCCACAATTAAACCTGCAACATCACACAGTTCACAGTGTTCCCACCTTCCTAAAAAGACCCTGAGGCTGCATATGAGAAATGCAGCTGTTTGGATTACTCTAAACAGAATGCAGAAGATATCTATTTGACATAGCTAAATCCATGGTAACCACACAAGTTTGGTAGGGTTGGAAAAATCATTATCAGAGCCCAACCTCCTTTTATTTATTATACTTCAAGGTCCTACAGATATTGCTAATTAATTAATTCTAAATTTCAACTCCTTTATATAATTTTATTCGAGTTATAATTCTAAAATAGCATCATATGCCATACATATACCTAAACATTATCTAGACTGACGTTACATTTTGCAATGCATCAGATTTCACACATTCCACAGACGAACTTCAGAGGAATTTGTAAAGCAGAATCCTTTTCTGACTGTTCTGAAAACAGTGGCTGGACCAAAACTTGTCCACTCTCAATCTCATCAGAAGCAAGCCAGAAAAGGCCTAAATATAAGGTTAAATTCCCTTTGATTTCTGCGAATTATACCAGAAACCAAATTAGGCATATTCCATTCCTCAACAGTACGTATGTTTTTTATGCTTATATTGAATTACAAGTTTCTGATAAAAATAGGGATGTGTAGACTAGTGAAATCATTTACTGGGTCTCTTTGGTGCTTTCTTCTCATTTCAGATATTGGGGAAAAATGGTTGATCATGATGTGTTTCTTCTCCTCCCCAAGCTGTCAGAGAAAAACACATCACTTACTGTTTCTATTTATCATTCAACTTCTTTTCAGCTACAAGTCAGGGAAATATGATTATTAATCTGAAAGACAATTTATGCACATACAGATAAATTACTTCTATTTTTCTATTTTATGCTTTAGCAGGTATCATTTAGCTTAGTATACTTCCTGTTTTTTCTCAACAACTTTCAAAGCAGGTTTTTCTAGAGCATACTTCATACCTCTTCTTGGTCTCTTCTACACAGTGTATTTAATGTAATATAGCTCTAGCAAAGTAAAAAAAAAAAAAAAAAAAGCACAGCAGCAGTAAGCATCTTCAGTCAGACCAACCCAAGTAGTCTTTCCCAGCTACGCATGAAGACACAGTAACTCTGGTCAAATAAGCTAAGCCAGCAATGAGCACATGGATACATCCTCCCCTTATTCAAGGGCAGAGCGCTAGCAGAATGCAGGCTGAGCCCACATATGCCGGGCAGCCTGCATTCTTACCCATGTAGCTTGCTATACATGCGATGAGCATTTCTAGTGGTCAGTGCAACACGCCACTACTTTTACACAAGAAAAGCACTAACAGTATAAACACTGCTGAACTTGTGAACATAAGCACCCACTCAAATGAGAAGCCACTCCGCTAACGGAAAATGTACTGTAACTTGTATTTAACCAGCATCTTGCAAAGACTTGTTGTCACATGTGCTACCAACAAGTTGGAAAGGCTGGAGATTCAGTAAGTCAGAAACGTAGTCTCTCCTTCCTCATTTCTCTGTACAGGCTGGTTAGTTTCCAAAAGCACCTGATCCCATTTCAATTAAAACCACAAATTATACTGTTGACGCTCTGCCTGCTTCCAAACTGACATTCCTCCATCTGACATTCCTCCATGTTATGTTAAAAATGACTGCACATTTTGGGTAATCACAATATTTAGACATCATGCTATTAGTGAAAAGTCTGCTGTACCTGGTTTCGCAAAGCTACCAATATTCAAACAAGAAAATAAGCAAATAAGCCGACAGCAAAGCCAGCCTAAGCATTTAACAAAGACTTGGCAATGAAAAGAAAGTCTATGATCTTCAACCTTGTATTATGCTCCCTTATTTCCCGCAAGCATCTAGACCATTGCTATTCAGCGGCTTCTCACCACTGTGTACTCCTATAGCTGTAATTCAGATATCACTTCATGCCAATAACCTGAGAACCATAACACATTCACTATTACTGCATACGGAATAAGACACAGAAGTACAATGGCTCTTACCAATCAGCAACAATAGAAGGGTTGAGCACCCCAGAACAAGCTCTTCAAAACCTGCACCCCATATCCAGCTTATTTTGGAATACTTAAAAGATAAATTGTTTAGGCTTTTCCTGTTATGATTATACAAATGTTATTTTAAAAAATAAGCCCACTTAACACCAGGAGTTGACACGCATTTAGGCTTTTCAAGTGAGCATCACAAGACTTCAGGCCATGCCTGCATCAACAGATGCAATTTAACCCTACACTTCACAGGCTACAGATAGCCGTATGCACCCTGCCAAACACCACACGCAACAACCCAAGCGGCCGAGCCCGCCCGCCAGGAATCTGCCCCAGAAGAGGCCCGCAGCCCTTACACGCTCAAGGTCAAAGCAGGACGGCTCTGGCATCCCAACGCCGAGCTCGCTCCCAGCGGCAAGAGGCGCCCTGAGGAAGCCCCTCCACGAAGAGCACCAGGCCCTACCGGCAGCGCCCGCTAAGGAGCCGTTATGGGGACGGAGAGTGGGGTGGGGAGAAGGAAAGGCTGCGGAGACCCACCCGGGCGCGCTTCGCGTTGCGGGGGACAACACCGCGGAGCGGTGGGCACTCCGCGGAGAAGCAGTCGGGCGAGCGAGGTGCCACAGGTTAACTGATACCGGGCGAGTAACAGGCGGGCCCGCTCTGCCCACACTGCTCCGCGCCTGCCCCCCGCCCCAGGCCAGCTCGGGGCCAGCCCTCGCCCTCCGCGACGGCGTCCGCGGCCCGGCCCGGCGTGGGGAGAGGAGAGGGGAGAAGAGGAGCGGGCCGGCTCGGCTCCAGGGGCGGACCCCGCTCGGTTGCAGCGCCCTCCCCAACACAGGCGCAGCGCCGGCGAGGGCGGAGGGTGGCGCCGGCC
>VXBZ01008805.1:0-86029 GCA_013399135.1 Heliornis fulica | reverse complement strand
AGGCTGCCCAGGGCGGTGGTTGAGTCACCATCCCTGGATGTATTTAAAAGACGGGTAGATGAGGTGCTCAGGGATATGGTTTAGGAGAGGACAGATACAGTTGGACTCAGTAATCTTAATGGTCTTTTCCAACCTTGTGATTCTGTGATTCTGTGATTGCATAAATAGGAAGTGTGGTAGTATAGCTGGTACTTACTTTCATCCTAATATCCAAGCTCAGTATGCTTAGCTTCCTTTCACAGAATCATAGACTGCTCTGTGTTGGAAGGGATGCCAAGGTTCATTGAGTTCCAACCCCCCTGCTACAAGCAGGGCCACCAACCTCCAGGCCTGCATCTGGACAAGGTTGCCCAGGGCCCCAGCCACCCTGGCCTTGAACCCCCCCAGGCTTGGCGCATCCACCACTTCTCTGGGCAGCCTGTTCCAGCCCCTCACCACTCTTTCCATGAAGAACTTCCCCCTGATATCCAATCTAAACCTTCCCTCCTCCAGCTTCAATCCATCCCCCCTTGTCCTACCACTATCTACTCTTGTAAAAATATGATTCCCCTCCTGTTTATGTGCTCCTTTAATAGGGTGCAGCACGAAAAAATATATTAAATTACACAAAATTGTCATTCTGTGGTTTTAAAGAAGGAATGATGGATAAAGTATGTGATGTACATTAATAGCTGCAGCACCAGAAACACACTGGAATATTCTGTTGATTTGATGGCATGTAAGATAGCTTCTCTGCGTTAATCTCTAATTATGCATGTGCTTTGACAATTCAATTATGCAAAAATTATTTAGTGTGACTTATTAATGAGACATGCTTCAAAGGATCAAAGATGAAGTTTTAAAAATTTACCTTTTAAAGTCATACCAGTGAAGACCATGTATGTGAACCGTGTGGTAAATGATGTATATATTAGATAACCTTAGTTAGTCTTTAATGTTTTGAATTAATATACAGAAGAAGTTGTCTCATATGGAATTCTGTAACCTTTTAAAAGTACTTCTCATTTCTCTTTGCAACTGAAATTTTAAATAGTGAATGCCAATGCTGAGAATATAGTTTGATTCTTAAGTTTGAGAAAGTGGATGATGCAAAATGTATTCATACTTAGAGCTAGGCTTACAGTTTTAATTTCTTCTGCCTAATGTTATTTGATAATTTGTCCAGGCTTTTATAGCTCCGTTTATAATTTTGAAAAGTTTTCTGAGATGGCTTTTGTGAGAGCATTTTTGCTTTGCTGGCCTGCAGATGGTATTGCTCGCTTTCTTTTCCTTCAGTGGTACCACAGTGACTACTGTCCTAGCAGCCTGAAAATTCAAAACTAGTGCCCTTCTTCCTCCCGCTGCCCCTAACTGTTTCGTTTTATATATTGGGATGTACACTCATATTGCAGAAACACTAATTAGCAGAAATATCATTACAGAAGAGTGTCACTGAATTTTAATTTATAGTCTCTCTAATGATAACAATATCTCAGCTCTCCCCATGGAAAGGATTTGCACCAGTAAAATCATTATTCACATATACAATTCCTACTCAGCAATATGGGGCATGAGTTGGAGAGGGAAGGCTTTTCTTAAATCTTAAGTACTTGCCTCTACAGGAAACTAAATTAGGTTGTGATTAGAGTATCAGCATTTTGCTTTCTTTGTTGGATCTTATATCTTTTGGTATGAGGTATTTGGCAGGGTTTTTCTGTAGAGGGAACAGAAAAGTTTACATAATTTTTAAGATTAATATATCTTCTTCTATCTATAGATTTGGTTTTTACCTTGAGAGAAAGCCTGAAACCCCAGAAGAGTTATGTCTTTTACTGTCAGTCCTGTGGTGACATCATAGTAAAAGACCGGTGAGTACTGCAGTGTCTTGTATTTATAGAAATAAATGCCATAGTGATTGGTATTCACATTATTTTCTGTACCTAGAGAGATAGCTAAAAGGTATTTATTTTTGAATTGATAGATGAGAACACTTGTGAAGCACTACAGATGACTAAAAGCAAAATTACATGGAACAGTTTTTCACCGTTTATTCATTTACTTCTTGATCTCATTCTATCTGGAAAGTAGAAGTACCTTACAAAGGGAGTTTGGTGCATTGCCCTGGAAGCTGGGAAATCTGAATTCCTTTCCTGCTTGTCTGCTATGCTCTGAGCAAGACATTTCCTTTTGCAGCTGAACTTTCCTATATGTAAAATTTCTACTTTGAGATCTGTGCTGTTTGTTCGTATGGAATCTCTTTGCACTCATAATAGCTTCTGGGTTTTCTGCACAAACAAAAATCCCTCATACTTTGGCATAGAAATATTGCAGGTTTTCATAATGTTCATTGATTTAAAAAATACTCATAGTCTTCTAGTAGCTGACATCATTGCTATGTTGAAGGGAATAAAAAAGACAATTTGAGCCTTGTCTTCTTTCTTCCTCTGCACTTCAGAGATGCTCTTCAGCTCTGCTCAGTCTCTTACAAATTCCCTTCAGTCGTCATGCTGTAGTTACAGCATGGCTGCTCAGAATGGGGACGTTGATCACAGCTGCCTTGTATCTGTTAAGCAAAGCCAACCTCCACATAGTTCGGGGATGCTGAGTTGGGAAATGCAGGAGTTGTATCTCGGCTGTATGACTTAGCCTTATCTCTCTCTTCTTCCTTACAAAGTCTGCAGAGTGAATGAGAATTTTAAGAAAGCTGCTGCATTTTTTGGTTCTGATGAACAATTTTGACAGCTTCAGGTGGATGTGTAATTAGTAGAGATGCACTTGCAGCCTTTTACAATCTGACACTCCTAATACTCAGAATGGTAATACAAATGTGGTATATTCTGTAAACTCCTGTCACTTGTCACACATACGGATTTATCACCGGCTTGAATGTAACTGAATGAGGATTTCCTGGATTTCTATTCTGAAATGTCTCATGAAAAAGTGTAGGAATAACTTGTATTTTGATATATTTGTAGAGTAATGAAACTTTTAATTTCTAGTCCGAGACATTTGCTTTCAGAAGACATGACACTTTTCACAGAATCACAGAATGTCAGGACTTGGAAGGGACCTCGAAAGATCTTCTAGTCCACCCCCCCTGCCTGAGCAGGATCAACTAGATTAGGTCACACAGGAACGCGTCCAGATTGGTCTTGAATGTCTCCAGAGAAGGAGACTCCACAACCTCTCTGGGCAGCCTGTTCCAGGGCTCTGTCACCCTTATGCTGAAAAAGTTTTTCCTTATATTAAGATGGAACTTTCTATGTTCCAGCTAGCCTGGATCCATCCTTCTGACACTCACCCTTAACATATTTACAGACATTAATGAGGTCACCCCTCAGTCTCCTCCAAGCTGAAGAGATCAAGCTCCCTCAGTCTTTCCTCATAAGGAAGATGTTCCAAACCCTTAATAATCTTGGTGGCCCTGTGCTGGACTCTCTCAAGGAGTCGTATGTCCTTCCTGAACTGAGGGGCCCAGAACTGGACACAATACTCCAGGTCTCACCAGGGCGGAGTAGAGAGGGAGGAGGACCTCTGTTGACCTACTAGCTACAGGATGCCATTGGCCTTCCTGGTCACGAGAGCACATTTCTGGCTCGTGGTCATCCTGCTGTACGTCAGGACTCCCAGGTCCCTCTCACCTGCACTTTTCTCTACTTTTGCATTTTTGTCTCTGAATGGGCATTGTCTTGAACTTCATCACATCAAATTAATATGTGTGGAGTTGAGTATAGGTGGTAGGGGGACAGTTGGAGTAGATGATCTTGGAGGTCTCTTCCAACCTTAATGAACCTATGATCTTCTGTTTCTGCATCCAATAACATGGGATAGTCAGAATTTTTGAGAAAGGTAGAAGGCAGCTCTCGTGTTCATGGCTCTTTGCATTTCTCCTTGTACTGAATCTCTGAGTCCCTCAGATGTTATCACTAAAAAACCCACTGATTAAGAAAAGGGTAGAAAGTGGAGCTGACAGTGTATCCCAAACCTGTGCCAGCTCTTCCAAAAGTCAGTACCTTTAGCTTCAGAATTCATGTGTTGGTCTCCAGGGAGAGAGTATGACAACAGCAGCTCGAGTCCTGGGATTGAAAGGAAGTCACAGAACTGTGTGAGGGAGACCTTATTAAAGTGTGAATTACAAGGAAAAGGGTCTCTAATAAGAAAACTCTGAGATCTAGGAAGTGATACTTTTGGGGAGAAATTGAAATAAATGTGATTTAGCTTAGATAAGGCTGTGGAAAAGATGTAAGACTCTTCAAATATGTAAGAAGATTCTGCAAATCTTAGTAGCAGTAGTCTTCAGTCGAAGCAAGAGGAATTTAAGTTAATATTAAAAAATCCCAACCACTCACATCCTAAACCTACTGTAAAGCTTATTTTTTACTGTTAGAGACTGTATAGGAAGCTATCATTTGATAGCGGAGATTAGAGAATTATGTTAGGACTGGTTTAAATGTTAGAAATCCTTCCCTGATGCAAGAAAGTGGACTCTACATGTTCTGAAATCCCCTGGCTCAGGCTGTTTCCATCCATGAATCTGACAGCTGTTCAGAGGTTAGGGTTATGCTCTCTGATTCTTCTCCATTACCTTCACATTACCCACATCAGAGGAAGTGATTAGACTTTTTTTTTTTTGTTCCTTCTGTGATTTAAGAGCTGCAAACATTTTGTGATACTTTGGTTTTTCTTTTTCTCCTTCTGGTTATGAGTGTAGCTCATACATCAAATAATTTGTTAAGGCTTTCTTTTTGTCATGAAGAGATTCTTAAAAGTTCAGCGTTGTGAAAATAAATTTTGTAAACTGATTAAGTAATAGAACTTTTCCTTAGTTCAAACATTATAAATCTATACTACATAAGTATTCTATTGGAAACCAGATGGTGGGGGAAGCCTTCTAATTACACTTTTCCTACATAAATAGCTTTAAGTGTGGCAATTAACTGTCAAGCTGGGCTGTCCAAGATGTTTTAGCAAGTAAATCAGGAAGGCTGCTGTTAAAGAAATTGACTTGGATCTTTATTCTTTCTTTTTTATTTTCTCTTATGGAACAGAAGATTTATATGTTTAACAGTCCATTTTACTTAAAGTTTCCCAAATTTTCAATAGATGGGACAATGTTAGTGGGTTCTTGGCTATTATTTAACGATGGTATTAAAGATTATTTTGTCATAGTCCAGTCTTAGAAGGATCTCTGTGGTCAAATGCTTACATGGAAGCCCACCTAAGAATTATATCCTATTGGCAGGACATTTTTAGACTAGTATCTAACTTCTGGCTTTATAAAGTTAGTTACCTAGGCTTCCTCTGGAGACAGAGAGCTATCTCTGTAAGGACATTCAGGCAAATTGTATTAGACTCTTTCAGAAGGAGAAAGTATCCCTTCAAGGTTCCAACCTAAGAGGGGTTTGTTGCTCTCTGTGAAGGCAGCCTAGGTGGCTAACTTAAAGTAGAAAGTCATTTGCTACGAGCTTGGGGTGGTAAGTCCCCCTGTTAGCTAAGTTTTTTCACTGTATCTAGCAGCCTCAATGAAAGGCAAAAACCTAAAATACAGCAGAAATGCAGTATTTTCTGTATTGCTAAAAGTGAGGAAGAGTCACTTGAAGAAATACCTACTGGTTGGAGCAGCTGCTTTTGTTTGGTTTGAATTCAAGATCTTGATGCTCAAGAGGGTAAAGAAAGGATAATGTAGTGCAACTGGACAGCATTAGTATGCAGTTTAAGGTAGTCTTTGTCTATTCCCCCGTACCTAACACTTGAAAAAAACATTGCTGAGCAATACCTGCTTTTTGCTGTTGTAGTGTAAAGAACAATATGCAGGAATAAAGGCTTCTTTTTTTCAGTTTGAGTCCAGGAGTTGAAACTAATAGTACAAGTCTGACAAATAATCAGTCATTAGGCCAACACCAGAGTTAAGGTCCCACCGTGACAGAGCTGTGGTTGTGTCTCAGGTGGTATCTAAGACCAGAAACAGTGAAGATGGTGAGAAGTGATCTGTGTTAGTCATGGTGAAGCTGGGTCAGAGGGTGAGTTATGCCAGTTTTCATCTGCAGGTGGGGCAAGCACAGTTTAAAATGTAATGTCGATCTGGAAACAAGGAAGTTTCTGTATAAGATTTTACTTCCCCCCCCCCCCCCAAAAAGCACAGGAAACAACAATGGGAAGAACTGGCATCTTCAGAAAAGAATAGGCTGTGAACTGCAAGAAAGAGGAGGTTTGAAACTGTTGGTTTAGCAGCTGCATGCTTATTAGTGAAGTAGCACTGTAAGCAAAGATTATTTTGCAAGTTTTAAGTAAGGATTAGAATAAAGAAACTCTAGTCTGCAGCAGAAGAAATAAGGGAACAAAACAAAAGCATTTGAGGAAACTATACAACAGAAAATGCAGCTCTGCAACAAACGTGGTATGGCAGAAAACTGCTGGAGAGGTGCGTGCTGTTAAAGCCATTGCTTGTTTTGGGAAAGTGCTGAATTTCTTCCCAATGCAACAGTTTTGTAGAAAATACAGATTAAAGCAAGTGTAAATACATGGACAGTATCCATCAGTGCCTCTACATTCCTAATAAAAATATGTGGTGCATCCACAGAATGGCCATAGGAACAGATGGCAGGAAAGTATTGACCAGGCTGGTATTTATGTACCTGCATGTATATATATTCTAGCTGAAAGTATATTTTGTAGTTTAAAGGAGTGATTCCAAACCTTGTCTTATAAATTTTCTGGTACTATGTGTAATCTAAGAAAGTAAGTTAAAAACAGTGCTGATAATGAAAGCAAAGTCTGGTGATGCATAGAGCAGACTCCTTGGTCTGTACAGTTGCCCAGGAGAAGGAGCTTTGTATGTGTTTGTGAGAGTCCTAGAAATTGAATCTGAATCTAAATTAAGATTGCATCATTCTTTTTTATTTTTTAAATTAAGATACACTGTAGTATTTTTGTCAGGATTTAGCTTTCTCAAAGTATCTCACTTTGAGGGGCTTCAAAGGACATGCTCTCACTTGCTGTGGCTGCAGTCTGTTTCTGTTGGGTTTACATCAACATTTTGTGCAAGGGAACTTTACAAAAAGCAATCATAAATATAACTGCAAAATGTCTATTGTTACATTTTTCATGACTGGATGGAACTGTTTTATTTTTGCTCTGTGATTTGTTTCAAGAGAGGATTGTGCCAAGTTCTGCCTTGTAATCATTGGAGATTCACCCCTGGGAAATGCTTCATCACAAACTTGGCAGGAAACTCAGCCTTTGCTTTCTCAGAATTCATCCAAAGAAAGTGCCTTTGACTGAAAGGAGAGTCTAACACTTCCTTTTGAGAAAATGCCATCATTCTCCTCCCCTCCTCTTTTTGTGAGAAGTCTAAGCTCTCTTTTAGTGTCTTAGAAAATAATATAATGTATTGAAACATTCTTTTCTTTTTCCCTCTTAGGAAATTTCTCAGAGTTCTTCCTCTACCGAGTGAAAACTGGAGTGCTTTAGTTGAAGAGTGGTGTTGTCATCCTGACCCCTTTGCCAGAAGCGCTTTACACCCACAGCATGATGACTGTTTTCTCGGGGACACTTTTTTTCTATTGAACTCAGGAAATGAATCCCATGTGCCTGAATCTCTCACGTGCTGCTCAGAGACCGGACACCATGATTCTCAGAGATGCTCCAGCTTGGTAAAGTATTCTGTTTGAATAATTCTTAAGTGAGTGTATTTGGACTTTTTTAATTGTAAAGCACTTTTTTTGTCACTAGTTTATTTAACTTGTATATATTACAGAGCTGTTTTGAAGGTCATAGGGAGTTGTTGACATTCAGTTGTACAGAAGCCAGAAAATATTCTAAGCTATGATTTAAATCTTTTAAAGTATTCACCATGGTCTTGATATTGACGTAGATACTCAAGAAGAGCTTCTTCCTATAAACTGAATTAAAAGCTATTAAATTATGTAGTTTTAAACCCAGATATTTCCCACCAAAACTTTCCCGAGTGAAGTACATCAACATTTAGTGAGATAATAACTGTAATGGGTTCGGTGTTTGTCAGAGGGTAGTGGAGTGAAGAATGAGGAGGAAACTGGAGTAACAGTGCTTTTTCTTCTCAAACTATGACTGTATATGTAACTGTAAATATGATCAAAGGAAGGTGTGATGTTTTTATATGCTTTCTCTATTTTACCTTTAGAAAGACTTTGAAAAAATCAAAATGTTTATGCGTTCAGAGGTCTTAAACTCTTACAGTATAGTACAGAAATAGAGTTTGACTGCTCTGCCTACTGTAAGGGATCTGTCGCCCCATGTTATGTTTCTTTGGTGTTCCAGGAGGGAAAATATCCATCATCTGAGTGTCTGGGATGAAGGCCTAGGGATACCAGAATTTGTTGTTGCCCAGGAAGAAATGAAATTTAGAGATACTGGTGTGTCAATAGTGGGATAATACTAATGAAGAGAGAAAATTCGGTGCTTTACTTATCTTGGAGATCTAGCACTTGTATAGAAGTTCAACCAATAATCTTTTCTTCTACGAGAATAACATCCAGGAACTTAGTTCACCAAAGCCTACATTTCCACAGACTCTTTTCTGTTGACCTGCTGCTTGTGTGTATTTGTGCTGACAAAGGTTGGACCTGCAGATACCATCATTTTTTACAAGACCATGTATTAAACCTGATTACCGAAATCCTTCTACAATTACAGGAACTGTTTCTGCCTTGGCAACTTGTGTCTGACAACTTGCTATGTACAGATTCCCAACATGAAAATTTAAATCTGTGATGCCAGAGACCCTGGTTCCTGTCTGCTGCTGCTTATCATCATTAGGGATTTATATTATCCATGGTTAAATCGATGGGATTCTTGCAGTTCAAAGATTGCTGGTGCAATGCATCCAAGTGAGCCGTCTGCTCAGGGAACAATTCTGTCCTACTATCCATATCTGCAAGTCTTACAGCTATGGTCCCTTTGGTTTCTTGTTCCATTGATCTTTGAAAAGCAGAATACGGGGAGGGCAAAAGAAGAACTGATACCCTGAAAGGATATTAGCATGGAAGAAGCAGATTAATTTGGATTAACTCTGTGGCAATTTGAGTTCTTTCTTCTAAGTATCTTTAAGAAGGAAGCTGAGCAGAAGATTCCAAATCTCTGTGAGGACAATGCTTTCTGCCAGATTCCCAAAATGAATTATCTCACATTTCAGTAGTCTTAAAAGCGATCTTAGAACAATAGGAACAAAGACAGAGAAAGGCAGGGTGCGTGGAGTTCATATTGCAGCCCAAGACAGGGGAGCAGTCCGCCCAACACCCTTCTTCAATTGATCAAAGAGAGTGTTTACCAGAAAAGGGTTGGTTTTGAGGTAGAGACATGACAAAGGGATGTTTGACAAAGATGTTACTGAGATGTGGCTCAAACCAGGATAACGGCAGAATTGTTGAATGAGAAGGGAGGCTATTTCCTGTCAGAGAAAAGAAATAGTTGTTTAGTGTGATGAATTTTCATGTGTGCATCATTAAACTTGCACTGAAGTTGAGAATTCATTCCATGTTTTCCTTGTTTGTGTCAAGTCCCTCTTTCTACATCTTTCACGCTTGCAATTAATTCCCATTCTGTGTTTGCTTATTTCCAGCATCACTTGGTTGCCAAGCAAATGAGTAAAACTGTAAGATCCAGCAGAAACGGGGCTAATAAGGAAAAAACCCCTCATACCGAAACAGAAAATTCTTCCATAATATGAGTAATAGAAAGTCACAGGCAAGATAGATTGCTATTGGCATAAATGTTCTCATTTCAGAGAATATTGTTACAGTCTGCCCTAGTATGAAAGTTCTTTTTTAATTGCATTGCAGTTCTTTGGAAAGTGTTTGTCTATGATGAAAATAGTAGCAGGAATGTACCAGAGATGCTTACACGATCTTTTCCAGCTTCCAGTGGGACCAAGACAGTATCCATCCAATGCAGTCATATTTCTCACATCTATTAGTCTTCCAATGTAACGTAGTTTTTACATGTCACATGGTCTTCCAGCATCCTAATAGTATCTCTTGGGGGAAATATTTTCCCTGACACCATATCAGGGATCCTTAGGAATGAAAACAGAAAATATCGGGCTGGTGATCCACCTCCATCTGCAGATTGCCAGCAGCTGCAAGTTGTCAAATAGATATATTGATTTAATTAGTCTAGCTAAAACTAGCACTTTTTCCATTGAAGCATGAATCAACGACTTAGCGGTGTTTTTTAGTTACCGTACTGCACAATTCTAGCACCCATAACTGTAGTTAGAAAAAAACATTCGGGTTGGAGCTTTCAAGGAAGTTTTTTTCACAAGACCCTGTCTACTTATCCTTGCTCTTCATGTTAACCAAGTAATTTTACTGTGCATGTTTGAGAGGAGTAGCTCAGTAGGAATTGGGAGAGGGGATAACTACTTACACATAAACTGGGTGTTTTTTCCAATCGCTGTACAAGGGGGGTGTTCTTCCAACATAGCTCTCTGAAGCTTTAACAGATGCTACTGGGCTTTCCCTGGGGCTCTTAGATGTTGTGATCAGAAGGTCTGATTCTGTGTGGCACTCCTGTTTTTCATGGAGCTAGAATGGTCCTTTCTGTTCATTTTATTTGCGTACTACAGATCAGAGAACTCTGTTAGCTATTTCCAGTGTGAAATCCATCAGTCCTGAGCTATAGCTTTGAGAAAGACGTCCTGTATTGATTGAATGCTTGGAGTGATGGAAACTTTATCACATTCCTTGGTAAGCTGTTTCAGTGGTTCATCATCCTTTTTGCTGCCTTCTTATTAAATTAAGCACACTATGAATTGCTCCTCTGTATCTCTTTCTATCTCTAAGGCGTATTTATTTTCTAAAAATTATTTTTGCAGAAGTTTTCCTAATCATTTTCAAAATTTTTAACATACTTTATAGATGTACTTTTGCAGCAATCATCTCACTAATTCTGAAGAAGTTATATTTTACTGTTTATCCATGTCAGCTATTCAGTTGTTCATGCATTCAGGGATCATATTTGCCCTTTTTTTGGTAACAACTTATTAATAACTATGGTTTGCTTAGCTACCATCATCTAAATTCTTTTGGGTTTTTGCTGTCTTTCACTATGTGTTCTTTTATTTTATCTTCTCTTCACTGACTTTGTTGTTGCTGCATTTGGCTACATTTTAGTGCAATTGTTAGAGTGAACACAACTTCTTAATGATCCAGACTGGTGTGTATAATGCCTGTATCTTCTTTGTTTGCCCCTGCCCAATCATTGGAGCAGGACATGGCCCAGCATGTCTGTTTGACTTGTTTATAATCTCTTTCATCGCTGCTCTCATAACAGACCACAAGTCCTTCAAGGCACCTGAATTACATTAAATATATTAGTAAGGCATTATTCAGTTTTTGGTTCGGATAATTGTACTTTGAAACCTGTGTAACCTGAAAGTCCACAGTCCAGGTTCTGAAGACATTGTATGATGGACATACCTCAGAACTAACTAGTGTACCTGACATAGCTAGGGCCATTGGATTTACCTCATGCTCCTCTTTAATTTTTTCTTCTAATAATTGTGTGATGTGCTAGGCCACACAGCACCACTTTTTGTTCTGGACATCGCACATTTTAAAATTTGAATACTAAAGAGTGTGATAGTGGTGATGAAGAGAGGCTATGGTTTCCCAAAGAGTGTTCACTCCAATTGGAATCCATGGCAACCATCGCCATCTTTTACAGAGGTTACAAAAAAAGATAAATCTGGAGGTTTTTTTTTCCCCTCAACTAGTTTCGTTTATGCTAAATTTAGATATTGTTTTTGTAGGCGTGTGCTGCAGTACGATTCCTCAAGTTGATAGTGACTTGTTTGGACTGCAAGCCAGTAAAACAGTAGTTGTTTAATTATACATGGGTATTTTTATGCACTGTACACTGTATGAACAATTATAAAGGTGATTATACAAACACCATGTGTAAAAATCCAATTTAGGTGTCTCCTCATTATGTTGTCAGGATTTCTACCTCCAAAGGGGTTTATTAACTCAGGAGTGTCATTGTGTATAGGTATGTATACGTACTGCTCCCAGACCAGAGCTACACTGCGTTACACCCAGGGTAATAAACACACACAGAATCCGTCCTAGAGTTTAAACTTTGGATTTAAGTAGGAGTTGTGCTTACCTGTATCTTTATATTGATACTGCATTTAAATACTAGTACTGGAATTAGTAGAACTGTTACTGTGGCAGATCACAGGTTCATTCAGAAATTAGATCTTTTTCAAGGGGAAGAAATGGCAAATATTGAGAGATATTTTGACCACCATAGAGGCTACTTGATCTAGATGTTGTCATCTGCATTTTTTGTCCTTAATAAGCCCTTGATGAACATTACTTCCACAGAATGTCTAAACACTTTTTGAGTTTATGCATACTTTTAATATGGAAAATGCTTTTCCTCTTGTGAATACCAAACTATATTATGCATTATATGACACTTTCCTTTTTTTTTGTACAAACCAGGTTAAAATTTCATAGCATGAGTTATGAGAGTAAATGTTTCTTTCCTCCTTCAGCTTTTCCTAAACATTTGGGATTTCATGTATCTCAGCGATACCTCTCACTTTTCTGCCTTTCACACTTTCTCCCATTATGTGTGGTTTGTTGCCACACGGGGAAACTGTTTTGCACCTCTGGCAATTAGTCTTTGACAATACTGTTTCTGTTTCTCCTTGAATTGAGGGAGAGGGGTTGTTTGAGAACAGACTCCACCACACCTTTCTGGAATATCATGCTAGGTTGTGTTCTTCAGCTCTTTCCTAGTAATTCAGAGTAGTCTGTGGACATTTTCTGCTCTCTGCTGAACTGATATTCTTATAAAACTGTCCACAGTGCCTAGAACCTTTTACTGAGTGATAATAGTCACATTGCATCATAAAATTTTTATGTGTATAGTTTGGAATACTTCTTTTCATGTGTTTTATTTTGCCCTTATCAAAATTGAATTTCCCTTGTCATTGTATCATCCAGTCACTCAATATTATGAGATTCTCCTGTTAGCTATTTCACATTGAGCTGTGTGGTCTGTATGTGTTGCCAGAGTTTAAAACTAGTGAGAAACTTGAAAAGAAGTCAAAAGTGTCGAAAGCTCAAGTAGTGAATGCAAACCTGTATGCCTGTAAACAAAGAGAACAGAAACAAGTACGAAGTACAGTATCTACTCTGGAGAGTAGGTAAAAATTATACATTCCTTCTTCAGAATAACTGAGTGACATTTAAATGACATTTCTTTGTCTTACAGAAATCAAAGGAAGATATCAGAGTAATTTGTAAGCGCTGCAGGACAATGCTGGGAGAAACAGTATCATCAGGTATGGGATGTACAAACCAAACCAGACTTCACTGCATCAACCATTGAGCACTGGAAGAAAGTAGTTTATCAGTAAGGTGCAGGGGCTTATTGCTGCGTGTCTGTCACACTCATTCTCTTCTGGAACAGATCAGGTAGTTGATTCCACTGTGATTTACAGCAGGGATTTTCCTTGCCCTTGTTTTTGTGGCATATCTGGCTGACTCCAAAACTTTGGAAGACTCAATGTGTAATTCCAGTTTACTAGGAGTCTTGATAAAGACGGAGGCATAAAAAATTATAGTGGGTTGTTGGATTTTTTTATTTTGCTGTCAGTCCTGCAGAATAGTGGAAAGGTTGATCAATGTAGAACTGGAAGCTAAAGGTATGATTGCTCACAGCTAGCTTGGTTTCATGGAAAGGAAGCCTTGTCAAAGAAACAGGGTGTCTCTCATCATCTGATGATGATGAGATGATTGGTTTAAAAGATGTCATTATACTGAAACAGCAGGGTTTACCTGAAGTAAAGATGAGTCTCTGGTGCTTTTTAAAATGCAGTTATTAGCAGGAGAGAAGCAATGATAAGACTGTTACTAGCAGGGTTCATTCTTTCATTCTTCCTCTGCTTTACTGCATCAGTCAGTGTGAGCCAGGCTCAGTTCAGAGATCTGGAGAATGCAAAAAATACTCAGAGATTGCAAAACCTGTTAAAGAAATAAGTCATGAGGAGATGCAAGACAGAGGTACTCTGTTAGAGAAGGTTCTGATTGTCCTATACCGGGATCTGAGCAGTACAGGCTTTAAGAAAACCAAATTTAAGGTAAAGTGGGTGTGGGAAAAGGCAAATACCATGTAGATGTACAGGGGTTTGGTCTGGACTCTGCACATGGCTGAAGTCAGATAGCATATCCATTGTTTTGAACATGTTTCTTCAGACATGTAGGAAATTTATGTAGAATTCAAAGGACAGACCAAAAAAAAACCAAAACAGGGATGTATGGTATGAATCTAGACAGAACCACATCTGTGAAAAGAGTCGAGAGAGCAGACTTCAGTGTTTTACTTTGGTGCTTCATCATGAGCAGGTACCAGCACCTTGAAAATAAAGCTGGATTAGAGTGCTGTAGCTGTGGAGGCCACATTAGGCTTTGAAATTCCCCTCTTGGCTGTTCTTTCCTCCAACTCTATGCTCATATAATTGTATCTTTCTTTTTTTCTCTTGAGAAATCCTACCTTCCATCTATCTCTCTGCAAGCAAACATCTCCCTGATTCCCAATGCCCTTGCAGCAGCAGCAATACCTTACGCAGTGTAAGGGTTTGGGAGAGGGTGACAGAGCACTGTCACAGGCTGCCCAGAGGGGTTGTGGAGTGTCCTTCTCTGGAGACATTCAAGACCCGTCTGGATGCCTACCTGGGTGACCTGCTCTAGGGAACCTGCTTTGGCAGGGGGGTTGGACAGTGATCTCTGGAGGTCCCTTCCAACCCCTACAGTTCTGTGTTTCTCTGAACAGGCTTCTTTTCCTCCTGTCTCCCAGGTCTAGGCAAAGTGTGGAGCAGGCTAAATTTAAACTTAGAGGTAAAATACAATTTCCTAACAGTGAGGGTAATTAAAAACTGTGGTACTTCTTTGGAGTAGGGGTAGGATTACCAAACCTTTGGGTTCTTTACAGCAGATTGTCTTCCTGAAATGCTTGCGTTCATCCAGCTTTAATCATGTCTGTGGACAGAGATTGAGTGAGGCAATTCCTTCCACCCTTAAAATTTATGGAACTAATGAATCTTTATTGTTGTTCACATGCTGAAGCTTAATGGAATGAATTTATTGCTCTGGTGCTTAACCTGTTCTGCTGGCCTTCTGGTTAGGCTGTGTTTGTAGTATAGGCCCAGAGCTTCAGTATGATCATCTTTGACCTGAGGGAGCTGTATGAAGCTGCGACCGGGGAGGTTTAGGCTGGACATTAGGAAGAGGTTCTTTACTGAGAGGGTGGTCAGGCACTGGAACAGGTTCCCCAGGGAAGTGGGCACAGCACAAGCTTCGCTGAGCTTGGGAAGAGTCTGGACAATGCCCTCAGTCACCTGCTGTGACTTGGCTGTTCCTGTGTGGAGCCATGAGTGGGACTTGATGATCCTTATGCGTCCCTTCCAACTCAGGAGATTCTGTGATTGACATTCCTATTCATGGAGGTTTAATTCTGTGCTCAAACACTTCTATTTAGTGTTAAAGGCTGTCTTATTGGAGCTTTACTTAGAAATTGGGAATGTATTAGTGTTGAGTTAGTGCAGTTTTTTGGAATGAAGTTCTATTCTGCTGTGTGTGCTGTTATTAAAACTGTCTCTTGTGATTCACTGCAGCATTACTGAGCAGCAGAGGGTACTAAAATACTTACGTAAGCTATGCTGATCTCAGTGCTTTAGGAAAGTTCTTTCAATTCATCTCTCAGGTTTGGCTTGAGCTCTTGCTTGCTTTGTTTCAAGATGATTGTTCCCAGTGTTAAACAAGGATCAATATGAATGACAAATTGCTGGTCATGTAATTAGCTCAGAGGAGTTTTCTTCTGGCAATATATGTTTTCTGTTATTAGTTGCTTCTCCTCCCACAAACCAAAGCAGAATTTGACCATCCACTGCACCTCTTAATTGAGTGCTGAACAGAAGTTAAATTAGTATAGTGATTTGAGGACTTACAGCCTACTCTTAACAACTTGGTTGTTCTGTTGTACTTGAAAGATGTTTTTGTCATTTTAGATACCGTTAAATATTATGTCACCGAGGTGATTATTCGACCATCTGAGGCAAGTTTCAGCCCAATACCAAGGTAACAAATAAAACTAAAACCGGTCATATAATTTGTTCAGGTTTATGGTTTAGAAAGGATGCTAGAAATGCAGTAACAGTTTCTTGAATAATGACATATAATAACATAGTGCTGTCAGATTTTATGGAAACACAGAATTAAGCATTGTGAAGGTAATGCAGTATGAATTCACTCATGCAGCTTTGCTTGGTTTTCTTCGTCTGGGTTTGTGTGGGAAACAGGAATTGTGTAGAATGTTTTGCAGCATCTCACTGTGCAGGTGATGAGCCAAAATGCAATACTTACTTATTTTGAACTATTTAAGCTTGCATGGTGTCTGATGATGACTAATTATGGAAGTGGAAGGTTACATTACATAAAGTTAAATTAAAGATGGTCAGGGGGCTTGAGCACCCCTTCTGTGAAGACAGGCTGGGCTTTTTCAGTCTGGAGGAGAGAAGACTCTGGATTGACCTAATTACAGCCTGCCAATAGTTAAAGGGGCAGGCTGTAATTAGGGAATTCCCCACTACAGGGAAGTGGGAGAGGGACTGTTTGTCAGGGAGCATGGTGGTAAGACAAGAGGTAATGGCTTCAAACTGAAAGAGGGCAGAGTTAGATTGATTAGATGTTAGCAAGAGGGAGGTGAGGCTAACAAGATGTTAGCCTCACCTCCCTCTTCCTGGTGAGGGAGGTGAGGCCCTGGCACACGTTGCCCAGAGAAACTGTGGCTGCCCTGTCCCTGGCAGTGTTCAAGGCCAGGTTGGATGGGGCTTTAGGCAACCTTGTCTAGCGGAGGGTGTCCTTGCCCATGGCAAGGAGGGTTGGAACTAGATGGTCTTTGAGGTCTCTTCCAACACAAGGCATTCTGTTGTTCTATAATTCCATAAAGCTTGAAATGTTAAATGTGAGATGTATTTAATTTTCAAGTAACTCAGTTTGAACTTAAGACTAAGTGAAGCAGAACTTGATCTAGCTACCTTGTATCATGTACTGTACATTACTAACAGTTCTTTCCTTTTGTAAATTATATTTGAAATATGTACATCATTCTAAACTTTGTGTTCATATGTGTAAAATATAATAGGGTAAAGCTTTGATTCAGCATTTGACATTTGGTGTTGGTCAAAATAAAAGTTGTAGAGCAATTTAGGCTGCTGATCTATTTAAAAATTCGTGTTGCAGGAAATAGAAAGTCCTTTGGTTTTGAGGGAGAGAAAAATAAAGAAGCCTCATCTTAATAAAAAGTGATTGTGGGATGTTGTGGAATTGTAATATGGAGGTACTCATATTCTTGGACTGCATCAATATGAATGACTTTGCCCACGTAGTTGTTATGAAAACATATGATATGTGGCTAATTCTTAAACAGGTCTCAATTCGTACAGAACGTGATTGCTCAGATTCTTGTGGAATTGTCCTCTGCTAAAAGCACGTTTAGATTCATCATAAAAGGGGATAATGGAAAAACCTATATTCTGGTAAGTAGCTTTTTTTCATCTTTATCCTGTTGAAAATGTTTAACCTATGAATCCCAGCTCCTAAAATATATTATTTATGCTGTTCAAGATTGTATGTTTAAAGAAAATTAACAAATTCACATTCTTGAAGTAATTCTGAGGAGTTCTCTTCATGTAAGAAATTTCCTCCCATTTTTAAATCTAAGTAGATGTATATATAGAAATTTTCTCAGTTAAGATAGTAATGGAAGTGCTACAGAGGCACCACAAGTAGAACAGAAATAACAGTGTTTTGTATTCAGAAAATAAGAAAAGCTCAAGTTTTGACTTTATATGTCTCATCTTCTTGCTCCAGTGCTTCTTATCTTTAATCACTAGGAGTTCATCAAATTGTGTAGCATCTTTCACAAATATTTTCTTAAGTCAGCAGAGACTACTAATTTAGTCAGTAGATTGCATTGCAAAGTGAAGTGCAAACAAAAATAAAATTGCCTATTATACTTAATGTTCTAATACTGTTAAACTTGGTTAAGCTTGATATTTAAATAGTGACAGCTAAATTCCTCAAACTTCTAAGATGGATAGAAATTTGGGTCTGGAATTATCTTAATACTATACACTTGGTATAACCAGGGGTGCTTTGTGTTATTCATAAACTAAATATAGGCCCAGAATTTGTAATTTTGCTGTTTGTGTGAGTAATTAGATAGACACAAAGATAAAGAAATACATGATTATAGATTTCTGCTCTGGATATACTTAAAGATGCACTTTATTGAGGTAGACAGTTTAATAAACTGTTTTATATATACATTGTCCAAATTCTAGAATGTCTGAACATCCAGAATCTAAGGTGTCTATCTGCTGCTTTAAAAAAAAATTAGTGCAAGACAACATTAAGCAGCTACTAAGAAATATTTCTTCTATGATAATAAGTTGTCTCATGAACAGACCCAGAATTGTCACTATGTGTAACCTCACTGAGAAGTAATTAAACATTGTTACAATTTTTTCCTGGTAGCTTATGTTTTTTTCCAAATTACCTCATATTCTGATGCTTAAGTCTAGCAGCTTATATGGAATAGAATGATTATTTTCCAACAGACCTTACTTAGCAGATTGCCATTACTCTTAACTCTGAGTTGCATTTTGCCAGAGTATTGACTAGAAGAGCAGGCTGAATTAGCATAGGGGCTGGCTTCTGATTGGCCTCCCTTCCTTTTTATTAGTGAGTTATTAGGTTTATTGTTGGTGTTTTTTTTATGTTTGTCATCTGAAAGTCCTTACTCATTTTCAGACTGAGGTTCTAGGTCCTGTATACACACCCAACAGGTATTCTGGAATCACAGGGTAATTTTTAGTACTCAGAGGCCTTATGTATGCAAGCGTAATGTAAGCAATGTTTATGTTAATAATTGCAAACATCTAACCAGTTAAAAATGTAGATGCTTGAGGCTGTGAGTGCACAGCCAAGTTTGACAAGTGGTCTCATCACTGATGCATCATGGACCAGCTGTCCCACTTGTTTGTGTTGACAATGAGCCAAAGGTTCTCATTCACAGTGTTTGTGCTTACATATGTGGATGCACACAGATTAAGCTGCGTACGTGGTATTTAAGGTTAAGGTCTCTCATAAGTCTTTTTAGTTTTCTTTTTAACTGCAAATGTTATATATGCTCATTTTCCTTATTTCCTGTGCATCTATCACTTAACATCACCAGTTACATTATTTACAGATATCATAATATGAGTTGCTGTTGTTTAAGTTGTTGATAACCAAGTTCCTGGAAGCTATATGCTACTTATGTGTAGTTTGTCTGAAGGATAACAGTAAATAAAAGTCTTTGTCTCAGGAAGAAAGAAGTGGCATATGCAGATTTCCTTATTACCCTAACTGTATTTCTGCCCTCTTCACATTCTCTAAAAGTTGAATCACTTGCCACCTCTCTTGCTTCACTGTTGAAGGGTTCCTTACCTTGCAATTGCATGATTTACAAGCAAAGAGTAAGATGAGGACAACGTATGGATAGTGAGATAGGAGAACACAAGCAAAATGGTACATTATTGGTCAACATCTTAACGTACTTTTTTTCTGTGCTATGAAAAAAGGATACATTTGAAAGACATAAATAAATAGTTTTGTGGATAGATACAGGGAATTCATCCAGGAGTGGATGAAGAGAGGGAGTGGGAAGGTACCTGAAAAAAAAATATTAGCAAAATGGGAGAGACCAGCCAATCAGACACTGATTCTTGGACCATGTCTTGGAGGGCATGGGCAGAACAAGTTTGCACTTGTCAAGGCTGGAGAGGGAAATGTTGATGTGATCATTGATGTGAGTACCTTGTTGAGACTCAGCCAACCAGCTCTCATAGAGTGAATTATTCTTTGTGAACTGTGAGGAAACCACATATTTATCTAAAGAGTCTGAATGTCAGTTCAAAGAAGCTTTAGTGAAAGATGTTTGCATTACTGACCTGTGTGATGAGAAAAGTAACAGTAATGTCTGTAATAACTAAGAAAGAACTACCAAGGAAGAATAACAGCTTTTTTTTTTAGCTATATTAAATACAAATTGATGCCTAATTCTCACAGATTGACACTGGAGGTTGAGATTTTAGGAAAATGACCACTGCACGTAAACCACAGTATTTCACCTGTTTGGATCAAGTTCCACGAAGTATAATTGAGATTTGTTGCAGCTTTTCTCCTAAGACCATCTTTGAAGCCTATTGACAAGATTACTAATAAAGTACTTATTCTTACTTTCAGAAGAGGTCACCAGTCTGCATTATGAATGAATTTTAAACCTTATGGATTTATCTCTTAGTAAAGGTTCTTTTCTTCCTGAAGTTAACCGGGAAGGAATTAGGGGTGTGCAGGCTCTGCTGTACAAAGTGTTAGAAAGAAAAGAATGATCATATGTTGTGAGTAACATAGTTGAAAGCACAGAAGAAAATTTGAAACTGTATTATCCAGAAATAACATCTATAAACTGTTTTGAGTCAGTACACTCGTGGTGGTGCTTGTTCATTCAGACTAAAAGCAAGATCAAAAATAATTCATGCATAAGGAAAAGAAGGAAATATTTGCTTAGATGTAGGTTTAACGTTGATTTTCCAGTGGCCAAGTGCACTTCCACTTGCAAAGATTCACTTTCTCTGTATTGTTTGCATTCCTGTTGAGACAAAGATGTACTCTGAACAAGAGGTAGAACATTTTTGCCTGATGTCACATATCAACAGCTGTGGCAGAAGGAAATACTCTTCAGATTGGCCATGTTGCAGATGAAATGGTTTGGGTGCTTTCTCTGAAGCAAGCTGCAGAGAGATTCTGAAAGGAGCAGACAGCTATTGCTGCTTTGTTCCCTAGACTGGTTTGAAGGGTCTTCTCCCTCAAAAACAAAAGCATCCCAGGACACTCCTTCATGGGGATGTGTTAATAATTCCAAGAGGAAGGACTCTGTTGACTTGGCGGTAGCCTGCGTGAATAGGACGGACACTTCTCTTTTCTCCAGCACCTCTTCTTTGGCTTAAAGCACCGTGTGTAATGGTGCTAGCTAATGAGATCTATTTTGCAGTTTAGGCTATGAATGTGTACAGTGAGTTACCAGAGCAAAACTGATGAACAACCACTTGCTAAGCAAAGTGCAGTTGCTTGTCATCATTTATGTGCATACACTAAAGTGATTCTCCTCCTCCCATCCCCTCCCAAGACATCTTTATCAATATATCTCATTGTCCTTTATGAAACTTCCACTGTAATGTTCTGAGCCTTGGGCTCTGATAAATTGTGACTGTCACATTCAATTACGACATATACTATGTGTCCTGTTAACGGTGGCTTTCTCCTTCCACGGGGGATATCATATGTCTGCTACCTAACATCATGTAACTTGTTTTACTTGAAGCTGATTAGGTCATGAGAAGCAGATTACTCTCTAGTGAGCAGCACTGCATAAATCCCATTTTCTATGATAAATATTTCATATATAAACATTTCATACAGGACTTGTAAAAATTGATTTTTCTGGAAACTCAGATTGCTTCGCTACTGCAGGCTGTGAAAAAAGGAAAAGCCTCACTTTGTTGTACAGTGCTTACCATGAAAACCCTGAATCCAAGTTCGAATGCTAATGCACAATCACACAAAGATTAAATAAGATCCATAATGTGATGCAAACTGTTCAGATGTCTCAAAACTCTCCCCAGTAAGTATCCCATGAATTTGCCTGTGCTTGAGCAAGTAGTGCTGGAGTGCCAGTCCTGTTATCAAATTGGATGAGATTTATTTTCCAAATAAGGGTCTGTTCCAGATGTTTGTACATCCCACCTTTCTTTTTAGACTACATCAATTACTGTCTTTTCCTTTGCATGTCTTCACAACTATCACACTTTTCCTAAAAATCCTTAGTGATTGGCGCTTCCAGTGGGCAGTCTTTCAGTTCCGTGTCTTTAGCCCTCGGTTGTTCAACACCATATGCTCAACTAGTTCCTAAAATGCTGTGAAATTAGAGAAACAATCCATTTGGTACTGAAACAGATTACTTGGGACTGTTTCTTTTGTTACTATCAAAGGGAATGTGCTGCGGCCACAAAAAAAAAAGAGGCAGTTTCAAAGAAATAATGATTGGAAGAATGTCTGTGATAAATAAGGCCATCAGTTACTTGTATTAACCTCACAGAGGCTGTGCTGACTGTGCTGAAGAATGAAATGTAAATTTGTGACTGTTAATATGTTGTTAAAAACTTCGTAAGAATGTGGCTTAGGATCAGCTGGTTTAGGTTCAGAGTAAAGGAACAAATAAAAATTTATGTAATCTATAGTAAAATAATTAATTTCTTCATTTCTAGATATGGCTTTTAAATTCTGACACATTGCTGGTGGAGTCTTCAGGAAGTTCCTCCTCCCACAGTGTTTTTACGCTGTTTGGAGATATTTTCATGCCCAGCACTGGACCAGTGGGGACCTGGAATGCTGTCAAAGTCCTTTACCAGCCATGCATTAAAAGCAGGAATAAGGAGTAAGTACAGGCGTTTCTGACCTTGCGTTCTGATCTTTGATTTGTTTTGCATTTCAAGGCAGCAGTATCTCTTTGAGGTTCTTTGGATAGCCCATTAATCTCAGACAAGTATCCCTGAAATTGTATGCAATTTGGGGGGATGTTTTTTTTTCAATTTGTTTTATAAACAAATTGCTACAGAAAGAGTATTTGGTTTCTGTTACAGCCAGAGGTGATCTGATTGCTAAATTTTTGTGCTGTAGTATTAAAATGTAGATCAAAACTTATGTTGTTTCCAGGGACACATGTAGATAACTAAGGTACATTACACAAAGAGAAGTTGTCTCTGTTAAGCAGGAGAGTAATGTGTTTTTTCAGTCATGTATTTTTTTCCCCTGTGTTAAATTATTGCGTTTTTAGAATTTGGTCTTTTCTTCAGGTCTGTTGGCAGAAGCAGGAAGGATGGTGGTGCTGTGAGCCCTGCGGAGAGGCAGTGGGTGCTCTCCGTGTGGTCTCAGAACATGCAGGTCATGTAATTCAGGGAGGAGGAAAAATTGAGGGGAGATAAGGAGCATGCGTTGACTCCTGAGTGAAGTTTAGCATGTCTCCCTCTTTGACTTCATCTTCTGTCTATTGTATGAAAATCTGGTCTCATCTGTCAAGTTATTTATGGGAGTAACCCTCTCTACATTCCCACAGTAAAGATTTCAGACTTTTTTGAAATAAGAGAGTAGAAGTGGGTAGCTGCTAGTTTATCAAATTACACCTGCCTGTTCCAGTTTCAGTCTTGACCCTTTTTTCCTGAAAATTGTGCTTTGTTTTGCAAGAGAAAGAGCCGTTCACAGGACTGGAATTTGTTTAAGCCCAGTTGTCTTCAGTACTACAGGTGTTGTCTGGTGGGCCACAATAAATTATGATTCTATCATTCTATGAAATTAGGAAAATGATCATCTCTCTCTAGACAGACAATGCATCTAACAGTGTCTCTTTTAAGAGGTACTTGTTCATGTAGCCTAGCAGAATAATATGAATAATATTGTATCAGTGTAGCGTACTCGCAGTATATAGCATATGCTCAAGAGGAAAGTCCTTTCTCAATATGATTCAGAAGTTCAGTGAGTTACCTAATTAGCTGCTCTGTGTTTAACTTGCTTTCAGCCCAGCGATGGCATTATTTCAAAAAGAAACAGAGCCCCGAGTGAAGGGGAAGGAGATGAGGTGAGGAGGATTGTTGAGTATAATGCTATATAAACAGTTTTTCTGGATGTGTCCAAGTCTACTGGAACCCTTCTAAAGGAAGCATTTTATGTCAGCAATTACTGAAGTTACTTTATGAAAAACATAGACTACCTAACATGTTAAAGCCTTTCCCTGTTGGAAAGCAAGATAAGAGAATCTTGATTAAGCAATGGCTCCAGTGTTTACAGGTGATGGAGCATGATTTTAGCATAATTTTCTGCTTTTCTTTCTGCAGTGATAGAAGAGGAAGCATTGGTTTTGTATGGGTCACACTTAAATAGTGGTTAGGCTTTGTTGTTTTTCCTTTAAAGTCTTGGAAACTAGATGACAGATTTAAAGAGGCATGAATGTATTAAAAATTTCAAAGATGTTCCCTCCAGACTCAGTCAGTATGCAACTAATCTATAACCCAAGATTTCATAAACATACAACAAAAATGTTGTTTCATGCAGACAAGCAAACATGAGTATAAGAATTTAAATATTTTCATAAGAGAAACATACACCTTACAAGAATGTGTGATTCATCATAGTGCTTATCCTGAATGTTGCCAAGTATATCATTTTTATTTTTCAAACAGATCCAGTATTGAACAGCTGAAATAAACTCTTACATAGGGAGAGAATACGAAGTTCTAATATTAGAGAAAATGTCATGCTACATTATTAATGTTATTCCTGTAAGAGAAAAAAAAAAGCCTTTATTAATGTAATAGCTTCAAAAGTTAATATTGGAAAACTTCTGTGATAAAGATGTCATTTAGTGATCCAAAATACAACTTAAACTATTTTCATTTAAACTGCTTATTCTTAGAATGGGAGATACTGCAAGAACCAGTGCCTGCTCTGAAAGGAAAGACTTACACTCTTAAGTCTTACAGAAGTTACATTTCGTAACCTGCAGTTTTGCTTTGCCAGTTTCAGTTCTTTATCACTGAGAAGATGTAATTACCTTAACATCCGTTCAGTTACTTTGACGTGTTATTGAGATAAAAGTTGTATCTACTTAGTCACTAACCTTGCATTCAAAAATGCTTTCCTTGAATGGAGTTCTCGGCAGCGGAATTTTACTGCGAGATTATGTTCGGTTCTTTCCATTTCCTCAGACAGCCTTGTTACAAATCACTTGCTTCTGAAGATTACTTTGTATTTATCTCTGGGATTTTGCAGAGAGCAGAAGGCACAACTGAGGTTTTAATTCTCCTCTGACAGTAATTGACATGTTACCTGTCCAGTCCCTGGACAAATGTGAAAACGAAAGAGAAAGAACAGAGGGTTCTTTTTTTAAGGTTCAGAAACCGACATCATTATTGGTTTAGTGTGGTTTTCCCATTTTTGTATTTGCAGTAAAGAACAGTAAAAAAGACACAAGCACTTCAATCTGTTTCAAATAACTCATCAGCTGACTTGAAGTACTGCCTGGATCTGTGCAATAAGGCTGTAGTCTTTCTGTAGTGAAGAGGAATGTTAACATAGCAGAACCAAAAGTATCAAAACTAGTACAACATATTTAATGGAAAGTGTTTGCATTTAGATCTCACATATTATTTCAAGAATTCTGAGCAAAAAGTCTGATTTCTTGGATAGTGCAACTGCCAATATTTTTAGATATCCACTTTTTGATAATTATAATACTTAATCATGCTTGTTTCTGCACAAACACCTGCTTTTGAAAAAATGCAAAGGTTTTAGAGCCCGTGGTCTGCTCCCTGCGAGTAAGAAAGGATACCTCCTGTGTCAGCCAGAGGTCTGCTTGTGACCTGGACCCCAACAGTTGGAAGCAGTAAACGTTCACTGTAATACCCTGGTTCATGTCAGAGAGCCTCTTCAGCTGCCACAAGTCACTGGATGTGCTTGGGCCCTGTCGGATTCCTGCAGTGCTGGAGTCTGATATGCGATGGGAGGAGAAGCACCTCTCTTACCTGTGGACACAGCAGAGTCTATGCCGGACTTAACTGAGGAAGATGAGGGTAATATAGAAATACAAGATTTGGAATATCTGTATGTAATAGCATAGTCACACAGATGTGATTTTTCACACGTGGATGAAGAAATGAAAGAAAATCTGTACTTAGTCTACTTATGCAAGGAGTAGTAGACTTATTCTGAAGTAAATACATAGTTCCATGGTAGCGGTCAGGGTGTCAGGCATTGTGAAATTATCCCCTGGCAAGCTGCCTCTCCTAGAGAGAGACTAACTGGGATAGCCTAATGATTCACATTCAGGCACCCCATTTTAGAAGTACCCCTTAGTTTCAGATTCCTTAGGAAGCACTTGAGTATTTCTCCTGGGGAGAGCGTAGTAGCTATTATACGTGATCTTTCTTTTCCAGACTTCTAGGATGTCAGGAGAAATTTATGGTCTCACGCTCATTCTTTCTTTATTCAGAGCACAGTTTTGCAATTCTTCATAATTAACATCATGCTTGGT
Source organism: Heliornis fulica (assembly GCA_013399135.1). Taxonomy (NCBI): domain Eukaryota; kingdom Metazoa; phylum Chordata; class Aves; order Gruiformes; family Heliornithidae; genus Heliornis; species Heliornis fulica. The sequence continues at coordinate 59,812 of VXBZ01008805.1, read as the reverse complement.
TTTCTTCTCAGATGCGGAAGGTTTTTTTCCCCTTCAACCAAGAATTATGTCCTGTGAACAACACTGTGCTTCAGTGAGCAACAGAACTCTTTCCTCTGTAAATCACTGACACATCTATCACTATACATTACATTCAGTGTTACCCTAAATGTTAACAAGGCAGAGGAGACAAACATTTGAGTAGGATACGAGTCCATGGTTCAGCACTGACTGCTGAATGATGGCAGCTGCAGTGGAGCAATAGCGGTTTGGGAGTGGCCAATCCATAAGCCTGCTGTAACAAAACTGTGTTCCAAGTTACACTGAACATCACTGAGAAGGTGATTACTCTTTTTGTGGCATCTACTTTTTTATTGACAGTGTGGTGATTCGTGTCCAATTTGTTGATCTGTGTTGACCATCAAATCCTTTCCAGTAGACAGCAGTCTAATAGGCAGCTTTTCTCTTTTTTTTGTGCAGTTTTCCTATGTGAAATTACATCCTAATTTGGTTCAGAACCTCTTTCCCTGTTGGTCATGCCCATTTTGATTTCCAGCATGTGGTGTCCCAATGACCCCTCCCAGCTTCACACAGTTGGTGAATAAAAGAAGTAACTCTCATGTTCCAGTCTCCAGGAGAGCAGAAAAGGACCAAACTAAGAACAGCTCAGATGGAGCCTCTCTGCATATATCTTCGGTTTTTCAAGGATTCATTAGCAGTTGTGCTCTGGCTGTTCTCTGCATGTCACTGTGTTGCTTAAGAACATTCAGTGGCTTTTAGATATTTGGATTTGATTATCTGAAAGGTCCCTTTCAGCCAAGACAATTCTGTGATTCTATGACTTCTCGTTGCAGAGCCCTATTCTTCTGATCTTGCTGAGGGTAGCCTCTAAGTGTTGTACTAATTTGTATTTTACTCCTTCAGCTGTTAAACAGGGCTAGAAACATGCAGGTGTGTCTTATGTGTGCTAGCACAAGTTCTAGGGAGGTCTGCCTATAGAAGGGCTTCCAGCCCTTGCAGGAGCTTTATGAGCAGTCCTTATATAGCAAATTAGTTTAAATTATATTGTCATTTCTTCTTGTCACCTATGAAAAAGGTATGTTACAAGTGTAGTTGAGTCCCATTACACTCATTCATCTTGTGCTCTGTTCTTACTTAGATATTTATGGACGGTGTGTATGTGATTATGTTGGTTCTCTCCACTTTTCTCTCAGCAAGGCTCCATTTCTCCACCTACGAATCTGCTGTGCAGATGGAAGAGGTCTTCCTTTCAAGTAACAGGTTCTTGGCAAATAACATGTTATGCAAACAACCTTGACTGCTGGGAGTGATGATGAGTAAATACCGCTGAAGTGAGAGTGTTGTAAAAATGTATGAAGAAAATTGAAAATATGGTTACGTGGCAATTTAACCATAACTTGATCTCAGAAAATATGTGTGAAGGTACAGTTAGAGGAAAATTACACTTTTTCCTTTATAGTAGTGTGCTCAGAAAGACATTGGTAGTTTTTTATTTCTCATATACATCTGGAATCTCTCTGAATGCTTTTGCAGCTTTTGCAGGAACCTTCTCCTATGCCAGAATTTGCTGCTTACCATTTGAGAGTTGAAAAACAACTTCCAGAAATTGTTCGTTTTATTAGCTTTGAAGGGACAGAGTAAGCTAGAAAATTGAGTTTGTGGTTGAAAACCCACAGTGTTTGAATCCCAGTGCTTTTATTGGAATCCATGTACAGTGAGCTGTTTATGAAGCTGTTACTGATGTGTTCCAGAATGTTGTTTATAGGTCCCAAAAATGGCTTTCATTCTCTGTATTACTCTAGAGAAATTCATCTCTCATAAAAGCACCAAACTATGTCCTGTTTCACTGATTTTTGTATGTCTGAAATGGAATGCCTTTTCCTGGTGTTTCAGTAACTCACACCTGGGAGCACACAGACCAGGAGCTGTGATGGAAGAGTGACCAGTGTTTCACTGTTCTGCATGTAATAAACATTTTGTGCTATGTCTGGAATGATTGAGTGGGTGTGATTGCAAGCAGAGCGTGAAGGATCTGTTTTGTTTCAGATACTATGTTTTTCCTGTTCTGTTCTTTGATTCTATAATGGTGTTCAGTTGAGAAAACTGACTCCACAGGTGGGATGGGTTGCCTTAAAAGAGCTGACTGAGCAGTCAGGCAAAGATTTTTGGAAGATGCAGTCTGATGCCAGTAAGAGTTTTGGGACAGAAGAAGAAAAAATACTTTTGATAAAAGTGTGGAAGCTATAACCTCCTGAACTTCGCATGCTTGGGGTGAAGCTTGGAGGAAGAGATGAAAGCTTCAACTGAGGACTGCTCTTTTTAGCTAGAAATTCTTTCTCATAAGAAAAAACTGTTCTGCAGTACTGGTAACATCCTTTCCCACCTCTCAGAAAAGATATATGCAATTTTCAAGTATAACTTTCAGGAGAAATATCGTGAATTTGTTGTTTAATGAAATTAGGCCTGCCACGTGCAGCATCCCTTCATGGTAGTTACTTAAGAACTTTATTTTCAATCTTAAACATTAGTCCGGTATATCTCTTCAACTCTTTGAAGATGACAAGTTTTTGATATCTAATCTTTCAAATTTTAGTCTTAGAAGTATTAGCGAAAGTAGAGGAAAAAATTTTAATCTTTTGAAACAGAGCCCTTTGTTTGCTAAATAAGGTCTCTTTTACTTTTGCTCCAAAATTTTGCTCATGTTATCATTCCAGCTGAACTTGTTGCTTAGTTTGCCTTTTTCTGTCATCTTTTGAAACTGGACATTGAAGCCAGAGAAGATGGGTTCTGTTTTTTAAAAAGTGGATGTCCGATCCCAAATCATGTAGCCATTTGTTAATAATCTGTCCAGTGGCTTGCCTTTCTTCTTACCTAGCTTGAAGGATGCTGATGAGACATTACTCATCTTGCAGGTTACTCCTGTTGTTATCTGCATTGTAGGTATTAAACATTATATATGTTCCATATATATGTGTTATATGTCATATGTGCTATATATGTGTGTGATATGTATAATTGACAGTGTAAAGGAAAGAAATTGCTTGTGTTATTATTTAGCTAATTCTTTTTTTATGAAAAAAAGCTATTAAGATCTCCTGTCACAGTTAATATGCTTTAAAATCAGGATTTTGGATTTTGTAATATAGTAGAACAAAAAATACAATTCAGGTTTGTATATTATTCTTACTAATTATTTGTAAAAAGTTTAATTTAGATAAGCACAATTTGGTAGGTTTGATGGTTCTCTGGTGTATATTGCTTGTATCTTAGTTTTTTAGGAATCTTGGGATTGGCAATGAGAGAAATGTCAAAGTGGATGGGAAAAAATTGTGAATTAAAAGCCTGAAACTGTACAGCCCGAAACAACTGCATTTCTGGGTACTTAATTCCACTTTTATAAAAATGTACAAAATGCTGTGCTGGGACAGAGCAATGTACCATCTAGCCCGGTATCCTCCCTCCAACATCCAGAAGTCTTTAGAGCAGGATGTAAGCATCAGCCCTTCCTTAAGCTGCTCCGCTCCATAGCTGTCACACTGAGGATGTTGGAGAGCACAGCCTGTGTCCTTTCCTGTCTGCTCATGCCTCTTTTGACCACCTAGTTGAAGAAACACTTTTTGACTTTACTGGTACTCTCTGCCTCCACAGTCTCTCTTAAAAGTTGACTACCGCTGTGTATTTCCATGAGCCTCTTCTAAACTCATCTGTTGGTTTCAGTGAGTTGCTTCTAGGCCTGGGATTGGGGATGAAGTGAACAACAATTTTGCATTCACACTGGCAAAATGAACCTAAACTTTACACTGCGATTACAGCATGCAGTGTTCTTGCTGATTACATACAGGAGTGAGATTTACTGACCAGTTTGCTGGAGAAACAGCAAGGTCACATCTAGTCACGTCGTACTAATATACATGTATTCATATACCTTTCCTTCTAACACTGCTTTTTTGAAAGGCAGATACCCTAAATGTGATAGTGATGATCCATTGAGGATAATTTCATAATCATACATCACACTTCAGCAGCTTTCAACTTAGAGGCTTACAGTTTGTTTCTCACAGGCTTATAAAGACTGTTGGGTGCACTTGGGAACTGTAACCACTCAGCTCCTATAATGCCATCGAAATGACAGGATGCATTTGAGCAGGCAGGAATCCTATAATGAGCCAAGAGTGAAAAAATAAAACTTATAAAAGACTGTTGGACAGATTGCTGACAAGGACTCCTTAAGCCTCAAAACTTGATTTACTGAATTCGAGGATCCTGGGCTGTTTTAAATTATTTAGTGTTTGTTGTTTCTGTTGTATTTCTCCATGACAGGCAGCATGAACTAACAATACTTAAATTAACAAAATTATTTAAGCTGCTAATTTTACTTGCAATAATTTTAAAATAAGTAAGGCTAAAGCAAATTGAGAGTGTCTGATTCAAGACCAAGGAAGGCTAGTTTGTGAAGTTGTTTGGGATATTTCTATTTGTCTGTGGCAACAGTAGGGTATTGCTGGTGGTTGCTTATTTTGAATGCTGGAGTGTTGAAACAGAGCAAGCAGTTCTCATGCTGGCTTCTCTGAGTGCTGGCCTTAAGGTACAAATGAAATAATTTCTATAACTAATCGGCATAATAAGTGATACCTATGTAGACATAAATGTTTGAGGAAGAAGAGGAAGAGATCTGACTGGAAAGGTGGAAGATGTTGTTACAGGGAATAAAATAGCTGCAGAATTTGGGAATTTCAGTCAAATAATTACCAAAGGCAAGACTATAGGATCTACTCAGAAGCAAGCTGTTGGATTGACCATGTCTATTTCCTTCTGTATATGGATAAGAGAGGATTAAATTGTGTTTACATTCTTCCTAGAGTGTATGCATTACCATAACAATTGCAAGCTTTCAAATTTCCAATCACTTCATGATGACACTGATTGGATTCTGATGTTATGGAGTCCTCCGTAACCCTAGAGGCAGACATAAAAAATTACTCCAGTGCTTTTTCTTTACTGACTGGCTTCCCAACTGTCCTGTGTCTCTCAGAAAGCACTATGTTTGAGAAGTACAAAAATAGGTGTTTCATCATTTTTGTCCAAAGTTGATATCTTGTGATGGAAACAATTGTATGGCCCACATTGAACACCACTGAAGCATTTAGAAGTATTTTATACACTACTTTTTTTTCCAGATTTTAAACTTTCTCTAGAAGTTGGGAAATCTGGATGGGGTGGGGTGGGATGAGAAGTCAAGAAAAATGAATCCAGCATAGTTTTGACCAGCTGGAGTTAATGTTGGCATGCAAAGAATCATCTTCTGAAAGAGGGACATAAAGAGCTTCTAAGAAGAGCCATCAGATATTTAAGAGTTTAATACATTGGAATCTAATATCAAGCTTTACTGGTTGTAGTCACACCTAAAAAAATTCTCTACTGATATTATCTACTTCCTATTTTCAGCTGTTTGCAGCTGAATACACTTAGAGCACCGCTGCAGCTCTCCTTATGTGTAAGAACATTGAGTATAACACAGTTGAGTTTCCTACATCACTAATTACATCTCCTGCTTCAAAAGTGTAGAGTAGTTGTGAATACCAGATAACTGATGTTCATTCAGTAGAAACGCAGAGAACATACAGATCTGGTTGATTATGAAAATGTTTAGACTGGATATTGGAAGCCTTCTATTATCAGAACAGCGAGGTTCCTGCAGAGTCTTCTTGTAGGAATAATATTGTCAAGAAACAGAATTGCTTTAAAGATGAAACACAATAAAATTACAAAAAAGAAATGCTTTGTCACTGTGCCTGTTCTTGCAGGGAAATGAACTTATTAGCTGGGAGATTCCTTCTAGTTCAGTTTTCCACCCTGTAACCGACCTGCCAAAAGACTTTGCAGCACCCCTTCACCATATCTCTTTTGTTCTCTGGAAATGCTTCAGAGCGATAAGTTTGCATGTGCGTGGAGAGCCACACTTATGCCACAGTCTTGATTGGGCTGCTGTTCCACCATTTAGTAGTTATCGAGTGGGGCAGTATTGCTTTGCCTGTGGTGTGTTTTCCTACATATGAAGTCCATTCTAGTTACCTTTATTTTGCAAAGGTTTTATAGTGCTTTATCTGCAGCTATCTTACTTTCAGCTGTCACATCTCCTCCTTGAATGAGGTCATCTATTCAAAAGCTTCTCTCCTCAATGGGCTGGTGTGGGTGACTCAGTCTTTACTTCCTTTCGTCAAAGCTGTTTTAGTCTGTCTGTAAATTCAACTCCTGCATCATCATTGACTTAACATGGCTGAACCTAGATATAATCTTCAATCTCTTTCCTCCACTTTCCCTTTTTATCTTACCTCTCTGTCTTTTTTTTATTTCTGCTCTTGCTCATGTCCGGAACTCAGCTTCCAGGCTGTATGTCTTCACCCCTGTTCCTTGTGCTCCTAAAGACAGGCTATATTTCCCTATTTCTTGATCGGTAAAGGTTTTTAAAAGCACATAAAACTAAATTAAAGAGCCTAAATAATCTGCATTTGCTGATCCATACCAAGGTATGTGTATGCACGCAGCAGTGTCGCCGGTGCTGTCTCAGAAGTGTTACTGATGGCCTGGGTGATTCCTCCAGCTCTGCTTTTGTTCACAGCAGGACCACAGGACACTGGACAGCTGCATAAGTGCTCCCGTCAACATAAATATGGATTGTAGAGGCACTGTTAAATCTCTACCATAGCGGAAGGGGAAAGCTTCAGAATAGTTGAAAGGGAAAACTTGGGAATTAGGTCTTGGGAGAGGAGGTGTTAAAACTAGTGGCGGCTTTGTGAAGGATGAAGGGGTTAGTTAGGGAAGAGTGCATAGAGGAAATGTGACAGATGTGTGAGGACACATACTGTCTGAGGACAGGGAAAAGGGGCTAGTGGAAAGTTGATCTTTCCAGGTTGGCAATTAGTCTGCTGTGAGTTTTGGATGTGGATGGTGAGGTGTATGTAGTAAAATGGGATAGTCTGGGAATTTGTGACCTGGGTCAAAAATCTTGCTATGTCAGTTTATCTCTTTGAATTAACCTTAAGGGTTTGGGTTTGGGTATTTATTTTTTTTTTTTAGGAAAGGAAGCTGTGTTTTTTACTTCTGGCTCTATTTATCTATCTATTTATTTATTTATTTATTTATTTGTTCTTCCATTGCTTCTAATATTTGACTCGTGACCACACCTGATATTTTAATGTCAGTGTTGTGTCATACCTGCATAGAGAAAGCATCTGTACAAATTTTGTTACAGTCATATTAGTGAAAAGGAAAAGTGCTGATAAAATTAAACTGTTCCAGGAAAATTGCAGTTTCAGTGGGAAATGGAAAATACAGCATATGTGAAGTTCTAACTTAAGTAACCATGCTTGTGTTTTGGTGATGATTTGGATTCCATGGGTGGAAATAATAAATTTTGCTGTCAGCAAATTCTCAGAATCAACCAATTCTGTGATTTGTGCTGTTCCTTACTTTGCTGCAGGTTCATGTAATTATATCTTGAAATTCTGAATTTTCTTCTCTTCTGAAGTTGGTATTGTCAAAAAAAAAAAAACCAAAACTTTAAAGCATCAAGCTGAGGGCTTTTTGTGAACAGTGATTATAGCTTTTATTTGTACAGCAGGATAACTTCTCCCTTTGGATTCAGGCATAGTGTTCTGGAGTGCCTGGTATTTGTGACTACTTCTGTATGGAATGTCAACGGCACTGTGGAAGGGATTTAGTTTTACCCAAAGGTTTAAAAATCAGAGACCTGAAAACATTTTCATCTTTATATTGTTCTGAAAATTCATTTCAACTTCAGAAATGGTCTTCTGCTTTGTATAATAGGCCTTAAGAAGGGAATTAAGGTTTATGGAGCATATGCAAATCTTCATGTAGCACAGCTGGTAGGAGTAACCCATGTGAAAACATCCAGAAAAGTGCTATATGCTGCGTCCAGGGAACCAGGCCTTTAAGTACAGGGCAAGAGCAGCTCAGGGAAAGACCATACAGATTATCCGTTCGTTCAACGTATATTTAATTTAATTTTATTTTTTTAAAAGAACTTCTCTTCCCTGCCTGCCTGGTTGATTATGCCAAGGAAGTAAGTGTTACTATTTGTCGCTGGTCTAGGACCCTGAATACAAACCTATTTCAATGCTGTTATGGAAGGGCACCAAAGACACTGTTCCTCTGGTACTAGCTGCCAGTGTTGAGCCTGGTGGTTGTTCCAACAAGCTCTTGGTGAGGAGCAGTGGGAGGAAGGCTGTTGGAGTGGCTTGCGAGAAGATATTGACACCTAAGATGAGATCAACAGGCAGCTCTGTCCTAAAAAGTAATAGATCAGAGAGGGTTTCTAGGCATTGGAACAGGCTGCCAGGGAGGTGATGGAGTCATCACCCCTGAAGGTATTTAAAAGACAGGTAGATGAAGTGCTTAGGGACATGGTTTAGTGGAAGTTTTGGATGATAGTTGGACTTGATAATCTGAAAGGTCCCTTCCAACCAAGACAATTCTATGATTCTGTGATCAGCTGTGAGCTCTGTGGTTATCAGCCATATTTAGTCCATAGTGCACCCTTGATTTGTGGTTAGAGCCTTTTCTGGGACTGTGGTGAAACCACTAGGAACATGTTACAGCAAAAGGATACCCCATTGCTTGGTGGGTTTGCTGCCTGATTGTGGGGCATACCACCTATCAGCTCCTCTCCCTGAATTTCCTAGATGAGGAGCTTCGTCAGATTGCCTTCCATAAGTCAGCACTGCTTTTCAGTCTTAGGTGGGCTTGGCTGCTGAGGTTACTGTACCAGCTGTTCACCCTGCTTTTGCAGCAGATCCATCTGAACCACTTAACAGTCAAGTCCTCAAGTGCTGCACTTTAGAGCATATGGTTGAAGGTAAATTATTGCCAGATTTGGATTGCCTAAAGACACTGCACTAGGAACTGTAGCAGTTTAAGAAATGAGTGATGGGTGGCTCAGATGTCCAGACAGGGTCAACAGCTGGGACCAGTATCTCCATCTGGTCTCTCATCCCTGCTCATCAATCAGGTTGCTGGGTACTTAAAACTGAGAGATGCAGCTTCCTCTGAGCATGCTCACATCTCACAGGACCAACAGGTCACACCAGCTTTTTAACATTTGAGTGTTGTTTCTGTATGTCTTCTATTTTCAGGTGCAACTACTACTTTTTTTTAAATAACCATTGCTTCATAAACCTATGTTGGTTTATCAAAATTGCATCTGTAAATCCATTTCTAATGGCTAGACACATGAATTTCAACAGTCCCTTCCCCAAGGCCACTTTAGTCAGCATGAGCTCAAACCAATACATAGACAATTTTATTTTTCCAAACTCATAAACAAATGTAAAAAATTTATGATGTTGCTATAACAAGGTCCACTGGGATTTGAGATTATTTATCTAAGCCCTTATTAAAGGCAGAAACCTTTCTGTGTTTAGGCATGCAGAGTAAAGCCATTCTTCAGACTGTCCAGTGCATTTTAAAAATTAGGAGAATTTGATAAACTGAACTGAAATCGTGGTGAGAAGTATGAAGGATCTTTCTCTTGTATGCCTCTACCCAAAGCCAGTTACTAATAAACCACTAATATAAAAAGAAAAATGGAGCGACAGCACCTCTTGAATTTTAAGGACATTTTACTATACTAGGAGCCAGCAATAGAAAATAAGTTTTATCATTGTTAGAAGGAAACTCAGTGTCACACTGAAGAAAAAAAACCCAGAAGATGAAAAAGATCTGCCTCATTCCCTAGCAGGAGGATTAATTTTCCTGTACAATTAATTTTCTCACTCCATTCTTCACCACCCAGATCTCTCTTCTTTCTCTGTGAGATAATTTTTACTCATGAATACTACTGTTGGGACCTCAGTTTAGGATCAACTTGCTGCCTTGTCCTAGGAAGCTCCAGAAGGAGAATTCAATGAAGGTTTTTCACTCTATGTTCAACTCCCTCTTGTTTTCTTTTAGTAATTAGGAAATTAAAGAGTTCCTAAGAGGTTGGACATGAAAAATCAGATCTAAAATTAGCCCATTGAATTAAATTATAAAAATTGAATCCAGTATTTTTAGAAAAAAAAAGATTTTACAAGAGGCCATATTGTAGTTGGTGGAAAGTCTGAAGTTTCACACATTGAAAACAACATCTTTGCTTCAGATTTTTTCCCTCCTCTTGTATACCTGAACAAACTGAGTATTCAGAAATGTTACACTCTAAACTTACACGTATTCTTTGTCTTTCTCAAGCAATTATAGTTCTGTGAGAGTTATACATCTATAAGTGCTTATACTATTGTGATCAGTCCTCCTCCGGAAAACTCTTGCCATTTTAAATTTCAGTGTTTGCTATTTTGAATTTGTTTGCTTCCGACTTCTTTTTTCCAAATCTGTAAGAGTGCTACCCTGGCAGCATTTCAGAGTTAATAGCATTTCTGTTCTGAAAATCACTCAGAGGTACAACTGAAGCCTCAGACAAAATGATGCTGCAGTCCCATGAAACTGAGTTCACTGCTACTGCAGGCATGTCCAGACACTCTTGTACAGGGTATTCTGTCCTCAGACTTCAATTCTCCCACACTGAAAGAAAAATGCATAACACTGCATATTTACTGTAGTGCCTTAAGGGTATAAGTTACTCTAGTAAAGGTGAGTTTTATGTTGCCACTGTCAGAATTTTTATTTTGGAGCTCTGACTGGGAAAACACACTTCCTCCTCTTTGCCAAGGCCCCTGTTATCAAGACTTTGTGATCTCAAAGTCTTTAAAGCTGTCCGGTGAGGTTCTTCTAAAAGAATTTACATTCATTGGCAATGCAGATGGGATAATCTGCAGGTAAGGGGTTTGGACAGTTCCAGCAAAGCATAGAAGGAAAAAGGCATGGCTGGATGTAGTTGGAGCTGCTGTTTGCTGGAGTGACAGCAAATACTGTATGAAAATATGTAGATTCATTGATGTTGTTGATTAAGGTACAAGTGCTGACTTATCACAGAACATTAGGAGTTGGAAGGGACCTCAAAATATCATCTAGTCCAACCTCCCCTGCCTGAGCAGGATCACCTAGATTAGATCACACAGGAATGTGTCCAGATTGGTATTGAATGTCTCCAGAGAAGGAGACTCCACAACCTCTCTGGGCAGCCTTTAAGCAGCGCCTTTAAGCAGCACATGCATGTATTTTTACACTGTATAGGTACAACAGGAATATGTAATCTCTCAGATAATAATTAGGTTTTGTTTCAATAGGTAGTGGAAACATTATCTTGGAACATCATTGTGTTCACCTTGCTTAATGTAGAATAATTTCATCTGGATAGAAAATTCTGCTCTTTAGGAAGCAGAATTGGTGAAATAATCTATAAATCTGATGAAGCCCCAAACCATCATATTTCATCTCTTGAATTATTTTGTGTGTTTGTTTTCCTGCAGCACCTATGAGATTTGAGGTTTTGTTAATAATGAAAATGGGCACATATGACACAATTGCTGCTACCCTGTAGATAGTTTAATCAGAACTACCAGTTTGGATATCATCTGGTAAATGCTTTGGGCAAGTGAACCAGGTATTTTTGGACTGCCTTTAGTAATGTCTTGGTGAGCAAAGTAGGACTTCAGACAGCTGAAACTGGAAAACAGGTCAATCAGTCAAAACTAGGAGCTGAAATTAAATAATACCTGAACTTTCATTTGTGATGCGTAAAATTACTAAAGAGGTTGAGAATGATAAGTGTAATAACTGGATTTAAATCTTGGATATTGTATACTAGTTTCTTTTGAAACAGAGTACTCATAAAACCCCTTGGTGTGGTGGTTCAGCTTGGTTTACTGTCCCTGTTTCTATTATGAGGTTCTACTCCTCTCTGAAAGCCAAGTTATCTTTACTGCCTCCAGCTTTAGACTTTTCATATGCATGTACACTCTGAATAATTTGCTCATCTGAAGATTTATTGTCTGAACTGCAGTGAACTAAATACCATTTCAAATGGGTCTTCTCTTTCTTAAAACAGTGGTTAGTGTAAGTCTGCTGAGGAAGGCTGCTGGTCCCCAGATATCACCTATCCCATGACCCAGTAGAAATACTTCCTTAAAATTACATTAAGCTTTCAAGGGTGACCTATGTGGAGTTACCTTGGATTTACTGTAAAGTAAGCATATTGATGTCAGCAGTTTCTGTGAAGGAGCTTTTGCATAGTACTTTGTTTTTCTACAGCCTTACTGTGTACCTCTACCCTTGAGTAACGTAGAATTATTACAGGAGGCTTAGTCACATTTGCCAGGGCATTGGCCCTCATTTTTCTAAGTACCTGAAGTGTTGGAGATCGAAAAAAAAAACCAATGTAACCTCAGAATTTGAGCACTGTTGATAATGTGCTGGAAAGGGAGGTTTTTTAGGTCAGTGGTGCTGTTGCTCAAATTTGCTATTCCCTGGAAGGAAGATGGCACCAGGCAGGCCTTTAGCAATAGATCAATAGCACGCTGCTCTGTGTCCTCTGCATCCATCCCAAGCACAGTAGTCCCCAGTCGTTGCCACATATTAAGGAAATCATGAGCCATCTGTTCTAATTTTGAGTAGGATGTGTCCAGGAAGGAATCAAGAGGTGCTAAAGTTGAAGGAAAAGTATTTTAAAGAACAGGCAAAACTACCCCTTCATTCTGAGTTGCAGGCATATTCAGGAAAACTGTCTAGAGTCACCAGTCTAAGTTGTGATAATGGTCATTACCATCAGCAGTGCCTTGCTCTACTATGGTGAATCCAGCAGTGATCTGGCTACAGAAATCTGCATCTTTATTGTTTTCAGCAAAATGATTTGAACTCTTTCCGCTGGGATGCTGTAAGACATTCAAACACTGCAGCTTAAAGCATTAACACAACCATTAAAGTGAAGAAGCACATTCTAACACACTGGCCATGCAGTTTTTACGAGAGCAATTTGCTTCTCCTTTTAGTGGGACCACGTTGCTTTACTGCTAAGAAGTCTGCAATTACACTGCACTTTGGAGCAGCGCCAGCAATTCTGCATAGTGTGGATGTTCAAGAGCAGCAGACTTAAAGCTTAAACACCCAGTGGAAGCTAAGCTCCTCTGCTTTTCTTGGGTTTGTGGAACTTCTAAATAAGCGTGTGAGTTCTGGTCTTGTACCGAACTAGGACAAAAATATAGTTACATCATGAATCTGTTGAATTCTGTCTGCTGTGTTTTCTTCCTATTATATCTCTCTGTATTTGAGCATCACAAGCCCAGCAAGAACTGTTTTCTCCTTGAGCTTGCACTTCTCAGTCAGATGCTCTGAAGCAGAACTTCGTTCTGACTGGTGGAAATTCACTGCGGTTTTCTGCTTTTACAGCTTCAGCTTTTGCCACAAACTCTTGAACTTGCAGATGAATGAAGTAAGAATTTCTCTCCCTGTGTGCAGTTGATATTATGGGTTGCCCTTGTGGATATAGCTGCTCCTGCTGTACCTTTATACACTGTAGTTTTGCTGGCAAGACATGTCCCAGGTAGTACCTGGCAGAATCACAGAATCACAGAATTGTAGGGGTTGGAAAGGACCTCCAGAGTTCATCAAGTCCAACCCCCCTGCCAAAGCAGGTTCCCTAGAGCAGGTCACACAGGTAGGTGTCCAGACGGGTCTTGAATATCTCCAGAGAAGGAGACTCCACACCTTCCCTGGGCAGCCTGTTCCAGTGCTCCTTGGGATCAGGCTTGGGATCCAAAGTCAGTTCCCACAAAATTAAAATTCCTTTTTCTCTTCATTCTGTGATCAGCCTATTTTTGCTTACCTGGTGCTGAAGCTAAATAATGACCATAATGTCTTAGTTACAGTCACTGTCCATTTGTGTGTTGTTTGAGCACTGTCATGGATGTTAAGTTTAGTACGTTTGCAGGTGTTCGTGGTCCCACGCATCTAGGTGTCCTGTTGAACATAAGACTGCTATAAATGCTGTCGCTTTATTTAGCTATTCATATATTCACTTTAGATACTATGAATCTTCAACTTAAAGGTTGCAGAACTATTCTGAACATCTGTGTTCATAATAATCATTCTCTGTGATGTTTAAGCTTTTATTTCAGTGATTCTTACAGCTGAAATACTGTTTGTCTTTTTGCAGAAAGCATACAGTTAGTGCTCTTTTGCGGTGGAATGAAAATATTTTATGGATGATAGGGTTTCTAACTTTAAATTAATGTTTTTGAAAATGCATAGCAGCCAGCTGGAGGAGGGAAGGCAATGCAGAAAAGCAGTTGGTGAACACCCAAAAATGTTTGGTCTGGACAAGTATGCGGACAATTACTTTGAAGTTATATGCCCCAAGGCAAAGCTACTCCTGGCCAGGATTTATTTCCGTGCAAAGAATTGTACTTTGTGGAGAGAGCTTTCTGTGCTTCAGAGGAATAATCTAATTGTAAATAACCATGTCTTTCTTGGCACAAAATACTAACACAGTTGTTTGGTTTTCTGGTTTTGCCCTTTACCACTGTGAGAAAAAAAAAAAATCATTTTGTGGGCTATTCACGGGCTTTATTTGTGCTAGTAGCATTTTTTAATACCTGTATCAAAACCAGTTTAGTTACATAGAAGTTAATATAGGACAGTTGTGTTTAATAAAAATGTTGGTTGCTGTGAAACAAAAGAATGGATTTGTCCTGAACTTCACAGGTTGAGATAGGCAGTTTTTACTTAAATAGCTTAAAGTAATGTAAGCATTTTGAGAGGTAGTAAAATAATTTAAAATACAAAATTAAAATTATTGTAGTTGAGATTCATGTGCAGTTATCAAATGCAAACAAAATAATTTAATCCACTGTCTTTTAATGTACCTTTTAGCATGAGTCATTTAATCTATGCTACATATTGGAATTTCGAAATGAGAAAATTACATGCAGACTACCTATTTTAAATTACAAAAGCTTTCATTGGAGCAAGTAGCATAATTTTACTTAAAAGGTCCTTTGAAATATTACAAGAACATTCCATACTACTTATGTTAGCCCTTCGGAAACCTCAGGCAGGTTAAATTCAAAGTTTTATTATAAGCCCTTCTTATTAGTATCAGGTAACTTGTCCTTTTCAAATGGTAAAACAGTGAAAGTTCAAGAGGGACTTACACTTACATATTTTTACGATAAGGTATTTAAAACCTGTTGAATGTTTTTGTAGTGGATTTGTAGGTGACTTCTTCTTGACCAGACTCTAGAAGTGCATAGTTGCTCGATTCAAAATATTCATTACCCAGAAAAAAAATAATGGTCGTATACTTGTATACAACTATAATATATATTTGTATCAATTTTTAGAAGTATGAATACTTATATAACAATATGTAATGAATTACCATATAATTATAAGTAGTCTATTAAAGTACATGTACTACATAATCTAGATATGATGTAACTTTATTATAAGGATTATATATCAATAACTTTAGTATTAAAGAATGCATTACAGAAGTCAGTATTTAAGAGTACTTGGAAATATACAAGATCAGTTGATTAAGCCTTCAGCCTGTCTTCATAGTGATGCGCTGAAAGAAATTAAGGTTTAAAGCTTAGAGATGGAGCTTCTGCTGTAGTCTCTTACAGTAAATCTAAAACCACACCGAATGCGTGTCCCCAGGTCTCTGCTCTCTGCCATCTTACTTCCCTTGATATGTTCCTCTTCTCTCGCTCATTTCCTTTCAAGGACAACAGTGGGTTCAACTTCCGTTCTTCCCTTCACTGCCTCTTACTAGAATTTTATTACCTGTTAGTTTAGGATACCATGCAACTAGGAAAGATACTGGGAAGATTTGCTCAAACCCTCACTCAACACTTCCAGGATGAATAATGGGCAGCGCTAGAGCAAGACTGCAGATGTTTTAGGAGGGTAATGGTGATTCTGTGAGGTAAAGGTTCTTTTCCAGAGGAATTTGCTCTAGGCTGTGGGAGCACCGTGCTTCATAGTGTGCCTTATTACTTAAATTTTGGCAGGAGTTTAGTAGCTAATGAGCGTGCATTGATTTTTCTGTCATTTTTAGATCACTGCAAGCATAATTAAAAGTATAAATAACTGAGCCTCCCGGTATATTAAGTATATAGACACATCATCAACCATGATTTAGAATTGTTTTTAGATTAAATCATTTTTACAAATAGTTATTTAATTTAGCAGGTTTGTCCTTTGGTGCAATAAAGTCATCTGTCATTTATATCAGACCTGTAGCTCATGGAAAGGGCAGCTTTAACAGCACTCAGTGAACTCTGAGAGTCAGGGCTGAGCCTCTGTCAGCTTTTATATTGGATTCTTCAGCACGGGCTTGATTCAGCAAAACACTGAACCCATAGCGAACACAGTAACCTCCTTCAAGGGTTTCACGGCATTTGGAGCCCTAAATGCAGAACACGGTTACGTATATCGTAACTGATTGAGCCATGTTAATCTGGTGCTTTGGTAGCAACACCAAGTAGTGCTCTGACTATGAGCTTTTTCACATTCCAGCTTTGGCGTCTGTAGACTACCCTAGGTTAATGCTGTTGATTGGCAGCCGTCTGAACATGAGCTGGCAGTGTGCCTAGGTATCCTGGCCTGTATCAGGAGTAATGTGGCCAGCAGGAGCAGGGAAGTGATTGTTCCCCTGTACTCAACCCTGGTGAAGCTGCACCCCAAGTACTGTATTCAGTTCTGGGCCCCTCAGTACAAGAAGGACATTGAGATGCTGGAGTGTATCCAGTTAAGGGCGATGGAGCTGATGAAAGGTTTGGAGCACAAGTTTTAGGAGGAGCGTCTGAGGGAACAGGAGTTGCTTAGTTTGGAGAAAAGGCAGCTGAGGGGAGATATGATCACTTTTGACAGCTGTCTTAAGGGAGTTTGTAGTGAGGTGGGAGTTGGTCCCTTCTCCCAGGTAACCAGCAATATGATGAAAGGAAATGGTCTCAAGTTGCGTCAGGGGTGGTTTAGATTGGATATTAGGAAAAATTTCTTTACTGAAAGAGTGACTGGGCATTGGAACAGGCTGCCCAGGGGGGTGGCGGAGTCACCATACCTGGAGGTGTTCATAAAACTCCAGGGCATGTTTTAGTTGAAATGGTGTTATTGGACAGACAGTTGGAATTGATGATCACAGATTCACAGAATTGTAGGCGTTGGAAGGGACCTCCAGAGATCATCGAGTCCAACCCCCCTGCCAAAGCAGGTTCCCTAGAGCAGGTCACACAAGTAGGCATCCAGACGTGTCTTGAATATCTCCAGAGAAGGAGACTCCACAAGCCCCCTGGTCAGCCTTTGAGGTCTTTTCCGACTTTAAAAGATTTTTTGTTTCTGTGATTTATAGATGTAGCCTGGTAAATCAGAGGTGGTGATAGGGGCGCTCTGGGAAGGAAAGAAGGGCTTACTTGTGTCTCTTCAAAAGCAGACTTTTTTTGTCTGTTGCCAAGACAGCTGCCCTTTGAAGTGAATCTCATGCATGTTGGATAGTGATTACTACTGATAAATGGCATTGATGGAAGTGGCTTCTTTTGAAAGTGCAGTCTAGTAGAGTTTTTTAAAATCTTGTGAGAATCCTTATCATGTTTTCCTCGTTTTGAAATACAGATTTTTTTTCCTGCTTCACAGATATGCCATGGATATCGTGGGTTTCATATTACTCATATGAAAAAAAATATGAAATACATGTATTTCATTATTTTGGTGTCACAAAAATTGCTTTTAAGGACACAATTTTCAAATGTTCCTCTGATTTATGTAGGCATTTTAGTATTTTGTTTGGATCAGTTCCACAATGACCGGTAGAGAAATGCCATTCCTTGATGCACAGTGTATCAGCTTATCTGAAAACATGGTAAACAATTACTTCTGCTGAAAAGTAATTGTCCATCTTTAGTCTTATCTGAGTAGTTGTTTTCAAGTTTCGCTCATCTCTGCTTTCAGAACTGAGGTTGAATTTCAGATAACATTTGCTGATTATTTTTTTAAAGAATTCCAAACTTCCCTTAATTTCCCATTATTTACCACTATACAACTCTGAAAATACCACTTCATTTTTTAAATCCTCTCACAGATTACTGTGGGAATTTTACTTTCCTAGCTATATATCTTTGACTGGTTATAAATACACAGCAGTCATATCGTGCTCTAAATTTCTTCTTCAAACGGCCCATTCCTTAGAGAAAGCATTTAAAAGGACAAGGGGGAAGATAGTCTCAGCATTTCAACTTCTTAGTTGTTTTGAATGCTCCATTCTGACAATTTAGCACATAGCACATAGTTATTTCATATCAGTATCTAGAACAGTAGCCAAGTATTATACCCCTTGAGAGGATTTTTTCTCTCTTTCTGTACTAGTTCAGTTCCGAAAAGTTTGCCACACATGCAGCAGTTTGATTGGCATTCATCATAGTTCTGTCTGTCTCGTAGTGAAAGCTATCTGAAAGTTTTAATAATATCTTCCAATACTATGTCTGTTTATTGTGGTTTCATGGGTAAGAAGGGGGAGTCTGATGTGTCATATTAATCTGTGGAGCCAGCATCTTCAGCTTGGTTAAGACTGGTCTGTCTCTTGTGCTTTACTGGGGATCAGCTCCATTATCATTAATGCTTCTTCCTCCCCAAAACTTTAGAGATTTTGTTTTAGACAAAATTGAGTGCACTGAAGTAAAAATACCAAGTCTCTCAATTTGGCTCACTCATTAGGGAGTATAGTAGGCTATGAAAAACCTGTTTACTTAGCTTATAATAGTTGACTTTCTAGATCGAAATGCCATATTATTGAGTTTATGTTAATATTGTCCCAGATAAACACCATGTCCAGTACATGTGCTGATGAGCTCCATCAGTAGCTTTTCTCTATGGGATAGCTAATGTGAGTTTTCCTCTGCTACTCACACACTGATTTTTTAGGAAAACATGAAACTTCTCCAACCCTAATGTATTTGAGTTCTTTCTTAAGAAAATTTGGTTGAAATAGGCTAAGGGGTGTAAGTGTTCTGGGGAAGGGTTTGGGATGGCGTATAAAGGAAAGGGAGAGAAATTGGTAAAGATGGAGAGGCAGGCAGGATGTTTAGAATGATTTGAATTTTCCTGTTGGTGAGGTCACTGGCGGGCAGAACTGGACAGTCATGATTTACAGAGGTGGATTTAATGTCCTGTGAAAAAAAAAATCCCTCTGACATGTCCTTTACTTAGCTCAGAGCATGCTCCCAGCTTGGACTATTTTACTGAGTGTGTTTTACTACATCTTAGTGTTTTAAAGCCTATTTTCTGAAGCTGACTCACATGTCCCTCTAACTCTGTCAAGGCCAAGACATAGTGATGAGGCTTTACCTGTCACAAAGTCAGTCCCAAGTCGATACAGTCCTATGCCCTGTGATGACTTCAGGAAACTGTAAAATTTATTAATTTTATTTACTTAGGGTCCTTTGTTTTGTCAGACTACGAAGTCCAGAATCTCAAGGTTTCTTTGCAGTGTAAAGAAGTTGAACGTTTTCAAGAGAAACAACTTAAACTACCACTATTTCTCTTGTTAACCTCACCTTCCTCCAGCTAATCTGTCTTCCCTTCCCCTCTTCCTTTCAGCCAGCATAGCAAACTGTGCTCAGCTCTCAGGGAATTATGCTGGCTCTTGCCTTTACTCAGAATAGGAGCAGGCTTGGCCCAGCCTGCTTTCTCTCAAGGGATGCCCAGTAGCAAAAATTCATTGCTGAGTAGAGGTATTAAGGAGCAGAGGAGGAGAGCACAGGCATTCAAAGTCCTGTCTGCATCCAGAGCTACCATGCACAGGTTGGTGTCCTACAGGTTTCTTTCCCGTCTTCTTCAGCCCTCCTAAAAACTCATTCTGACAGTTTGCCCTATCTTAATGTCAGGTTGAATTAGTCTCTTTTTTTTAGGTTCAGGAAAGTAAAACATAGTTTTCTTTACACGGCTGAGGAACTCTCAGCCAGCTCAGAGTGTTGCCATTTGGCATTGGTCTTGGAGGAAGTGCTGAGTTGATGGGCTGAGTTGTCCTCTGTGGGTGCTCTCTCTCCTCAGGAGAGAGGTGAGGTGAAAAAAAAGGGGGGGTTATGTGTTTTCTTTTGGAGAAAGAAACATTTTTGGAGAGGAACATTTTCCTCCTTCCTCTACAATGAAGGTTATGGAAAAATACTCCCAAGAGTCAGATTTAAAGGAGAACAGAGAAGCTTGATCTAATAAAGCAGTGACATCCTACAACCACTTATGTTAAACGAGGTGAAAAGACAAGTCATAAAGACTAATTCCTAACAAGAGTGTTCCTGGAGCTGTAGGTGCTACGACACACGTTTTTTTTGCAATAGGGAAAAACACTGGAATTGTTTAATAAAATATTAATAAGTGATTCATTAATAACAAAAATTGCTGTATCATTAGGCTAGATGTCTTTATACAAACAGTCTTTATCCCAAATAAACCATCAGCCACAAAACAAAAAAAAAAAAGGCTAGTTCAATGTTAGGACTGTGAGAGTTGGACTTTAAAAGGAGGAGGCAGCTCCAAAAAGTTCTCAAGTAAAAACTCAAGAATAGAATCAGGGTACTGGACTCAGTTGTGATGACTCCAGATTCAGTATTGCCTGGAGCTCTGAAAATGTTTTTGCAGAGAGGGTGTTGATCTGTGGAAACACCTCTCCAAGTCTCAGAACCTTTGCATATCACCTCTAGTCTCCAAACTCTCTGTCTGTGTTTGAAGGTGCCTGTACAGTTCTTTGTTTAGACTTGCTGATTTCTGAAAAGTTGGAAGCCCCGATTTTGCTAGCTTCTCCTAAATTTGCCAGTATCACCAAGATTAGATTGTAAAAAAAGTCAAAGAAAGACCTAGTATAGAACATATAAAAGCAAGTTTCTAATTACGCTTGGAAATGAAGTTGCCAAATGATACTGAAATATAAACCTCAATTCTAGAGTGCAATTAACAAGACTCCTTCATTGCTGGATGCTCAGAGCTCATGACCTAGAGCTAAATGTTCCTCCTGGAGTATTTACAGAATCTCTGGACCAGTCAGGGCTGCCTCTCATAGGCCTGACCACTTGTGTAGTCTTTTGAAAGAATTCTGCTTCCTTTCAGTATAGACAAAGTAGTTGGGGCTTGACTGGAAGCTTGCACCTTTCAATAATGAAAATACTCTGAGGTGTTTTATGAACTGCTCACCTTCCTGCCCAACCAGACAGTGGTTTTTGTCATAGCTTTAAACAGCTTTTCTGGGGCTCTCTGGTGCAGTATGTGTTGAATGATATCCTACCTGTAATGAAGGCTGTAATGTGCGGCAGGTTTTGGCCTCTGCTCATACTGCAGTCTCAAACACACATGGAGACCATAACTGATGCACTGGTGTTAGGAGTGATGGAGAGTGCCTAGCCCAACCAGCCATCCTCATCCTCCTCCTCACCATGTACAGTTTAAAGCTCTTACATCAAAGTGATCCACTCAGTAAGGTTCCCATGAGAGCATCATGACTGTCAGTTTTGAATATCATGCCTGACCTCCCGTATTTTTCAGAACCAAAAGGACAGTTTTCTTACTAGAAACAAAATGAGAAGTGGAGATATTTTGTTCTATGTAGAATATTGTATACATAAAACCACTGAATGATGGCAAATTGTGAGTGGCAGGTGAGGTTTGATCCAGATATATTCAAACTCTGAATAAGAAACATGAATGGATTTCTCTAAGGCATACTACCGTTTCCTTTAACATTATGTATCTTTTTTGTAAGGTTGATGGTACGGGTAAGGTACTGTAAATGTACACCTTGTATTTTTGGTAAAGCACACTGACTTGTGACTTTTACAGGGAAAATACGAAGAAAATCTTTTATCACAATACTATGACACAGTCTAATATTTATTTGAAACTTGGGGCTTAGATATATTTTAAGATTTTATAATTTGTTGTTTTTGTTACATTTATAGCATTGCTGATGAATGGGAAAATGACATTGGAGTTCATCCTTTAACGTTTCCAACAGAAACATGTATGGAATTACTGCTTATACTGGGTTTGAGTACCACTTCTCTGCCACCTTCACTTCAATACATGAACTCTTTTCAGGTAAGGAACAGCTGCTATTTCAGTATAAAAGTGTTACCGCTAGGAAAAAGAGAGATCCCTGGGGTCCATAAACCCTTTCAGGGTAAAGGTTTATCTTCTGTTGTTGCTTGACTCTCCATTATATTAAATATAGCAATGAAGAACCTCTTGTAGTGCTCAGCTTCTTTCAACTGTATTAAATGTAGACTAAGGCAGGAAATGTCATTGGATTTTTAAACAGTGAATCACTATTTAAATTAAATTATGTTTAAAGAAATTTCATTAAGCTTAGATTGGAGTATCAGAATCATTATATAAAAGCTACTTGGTTTAAAAAAACTTTTTAAATCCTCGGCTGAAAATAAAGATTTCCAATGATGAAAACCTGTAAAATTATAAGTGAAGCAATCACAGGTTTTGCCAGTGTTTTTCTGCATCTTTCTGCTGATATTCACAACAGTCATGGAAATTTTCCTAAGAAAACATGGTTGCAGGCATTTTAAATCATGATTTTTATTATCGTGTTTGGAGACATGATTTTTACAAATGAAGTACACACACATCTCAGTTCATGACGATGCAACTTTGGAACAACCTTTTAATAATGTTTCTGCCTTCCCTTGTAGTTACATAGTCCATCAGGTGTGTGTTGATGCAAATTTAAAATAACCAGCAGTTGAACAGTAAGCAAATCTGAATCTGTGTGTTTTGACAGGTATAGAAGAATCATTACCATAGTGGGACTGACTGTCCTAAACAGTTTATAGCGCAAAATCCAGTAGCTTCTATTTATCCATGCTCTCAGTTTGTAGTTAAGGGACATGTAATTAGTATTCCTGAGTTGTGTTTACCGAAAAATACTCTTATTGTAGAATTCTGAAGCCAGGAAGAACAAGGTCATAAACCAAACTCAAGAAACTGATTTTAATAGAGTTACACTCTGTATGTACAGCTGCCAAAAACATGCCTAGATGTTAGGAAATCAGTATGTACCTGCACTGCCTGCTCCTTTTGCCTCTTGTGAGCTTGGAAACAGGGGATCTGTGTATGGTAAGTTCTCGGGTACACCAGCAGCTGTTGATCATTACGGCATGTTACTTTAATACCCAAGGTCAGAATTGTTATTGGGTTGTACATTCGGAGCTCATAAAAGTGAAGAATCTCCTGGATGCCGTCAGAGTGAGATCATAAAAATTGTAAGTTTCAAGGCTTGTCCAGTACTAGTTTTTATGCAGTTGAACAGTCCATTTCACTTTCCTGTTAAGAATTGAACATTTTGTTTGTCTTGTCCAGAAGGATGCATTCCTTGTCCATTGCATTTCCAGTAACCTGTGGTAAAGGCTTCTCTGCTTTACCCATGATAGGTTAAATAGGAGTCTCTTCTTGTGCGCTGAGGCTACACGTCTCATCTCAGTTCTATGTGTACTCAGTCACAGATTGTGCATTTTGGATCTCCTTTGATTTGTATATCTGGGTCGATACTCATCTCAAATTTTGGTGGAACCACTGAAAGGTTTCAGTGGTTCCACCAAAGCACTGAATTGAATCAAAGCACTGAATTGAATTGAAATTCAACTTTGATGAATTGGAATTGAATCACTTGTGGAGAACGGCGTTTTCCAGCACTGGCCTGGGCAGATCTCAGTTTCCCCACCAGTGTGCCAAAGTAGGTGATGTGGCAATGACCAGTCTTGGTTGTGAAGATGATTTCAGGCTGAAGATACTATATTTTGAGCTAATTCCCAGTGTATGTGTCTAGTAACACAAAGTCTAGTATGTGTCTAGTAACACAAAAGGCAAAAATTCATAGGTTTTGAAAAACCCAAGTTCTGAAACCCATTCTGCTAAGATAATGTTCTACTTTGCCAAGGAAGAAAAGCAAATGGCTGTTTTGATAAATTTCTGGCTCCAACTTTCTTTCTCCTTGCCAGACAGTCATTATCACCAAGTGTTTGTCCTGGAGGGCAGCGCTGTCCAGGAAAATAGCATTTTATTTATTTTTATCCTTGCAAACCTTGTTTGCAGCTCCGTTTGTGAATGCATGAAGCAGAAACAAAGTTTGCCTGAGATTTTCACAGCTGCTTTGCAGTGGGCTGTTACCCTTATCAGGTTTTTCTCTGGTTTGCTTCTTTGTACTCATGTTCCCTTTTTGTACAGCAAATACTAGATTTACATGTCCTAGTTTTTCGGTATTTTTCTTGGAAAAAGTTGGCAAGATCTGCTGAGAGCTTGAATAATGATATTAAATTGTGCTGTTGCCTGAGTTTAAGATCGCTCTGCATCCAAAATACTAAAGATTGTGAATCAGGGAATAATAAAAGGGCACTATCTGAAAACTGATATTTCATGTGTCTTAATGGAGTAGTAGCAAAATGACAAAAACAAATGTTGGTTTTGTGGTGGTTTGGCCTTGTCCAGCAAGTAGGCCTCACACAGCTGCTTGCTTATTCTCCCCGTCAGGATGGGGGAGAGAATTGAAAGAGTCAAAGTGAGAAAACTCGTAGGTTGAGATAAATACAGTTTAATAGGTAAAGGAAAAGCTGCATGTACGAGCAAAGCAAGACAAAGAATTTATTTCCCGCATCCCATGGACAGGCAGGTGTTCAGCCATCCCCAGAAAGTCAGGGCTCCATCACATGTAACAGTGACTTTTAGGAAGACAAACGCCATCATTCCCAGCGTTTCCCTCTTCCTTCTTCTTCCCCAGATTTATACACTGAGTATGACATCCCATGGTGTGGGATATCCCTCTGGTTAGTTGGG
Organism: Heliornis fulica; assembly: GCA_013399135.1. NCBI lineage: Eukaryota > Metazoa > Chordata > Aves > Gruiformes > Heliornithidae > Heliornis > Heliornis fulica. The sequence goes on along the minus strand of VXBZ01008805.1, from coordinate 35,041 downwards.
GTCAGCTGTCCTGACTGTGTCCCCTGCCAAATCCTTGTGCACCCCCAGCCTCCTCGCTGGTGAGTTGGGTTAAGGAGTAGAAAAGGCCTTGGCTCTGTGTAAGCGCTGTTCAGAAGTGACTACAACATCTCTGTGTAACACCTCTATATTATCAGCACAGTTTCCAGCACAAAGCTAAAACACAGCCCCATACTAGCTGCAGTGAAGAAAATTAGCTGAAATCAGGACAGTTTTATTTTGTAATAGACCTAGACCTGGCAGTAGTCTAGAAAAAAATTAAAACATTTTAATTCTCTATTACAATAATGCTTGTATTTGAACTGGAAAAAGTCATGGAGTTTCCTGTTAGCCACACAAGGTGGTCTGGTCCTACAAGAGACCAGGCTCTCCCTGCTGAATGCTGGCAGCTGAGTGCTGGGGGAGTTCAAAGTGAAATGACTTCCAGAGTTTTCTCCTTTCATAAATGTTCCCGCCCTTGGACACCTGGTGTCAGACTAAACGGACCATTAGTTTCCACTGGCACTTTTCTTTCTGTTTTGAAACAATGTTTGAAAATACATCTACCAGGCAGTTGAAAATGTGGTGATAATTAAAATCTTGGTATCATGTCAGTATAGCTTTAAAACCCACAGTTGTTAATTCGGTAGCCAAAAAGTATCTCATCCGTAGCCCTGTGATGTTTGGGACCGCATTTACCCCCTCTCCCTATTATATTAGAAATGCTGTGTTGACAAGCCACAATTTTAGTTATTATACAAATGCATTGGATGATGTTTAGCTTCTAAAAAACACGCGATGAAAATGTGCTTAGTTGCTAATCATCTCTGTAATAAACTCTGTTCTGCTTTATGCTCTAGAAGTGCTCTCTGAGACGAGCTTAGCAGGCTCCGTAACTGTACTGAGACATAAATTAAATTTTATTTTCCAGCGGTGTGCTACTGCTTAGTAACATAATATTTGAAATCACTTTTCAATTCCATTTTGACCCCATGAAGATCTTTCAGCATGATTTATGTTGCTGGAGCAGCCTGAAAGAGAGGAGCAGCAGCAGACTGTTACATATCTCTCTGCTGAGTTTAAGGGGGTTGGTACTCACCACAGTCAGCTTTTAAGCTCCCCATGCTGTTGGTCCTTGGTGCTGGATGGTCTTTGGCTCGTCCTTCATTTTACCTGTGCAATTGCACTGACATTATTGTGGTGGACTGTAGAGAGATAAATCTTTGTAAGCCTGGAAGCTCTTGAGGGATCAAAGTGGATAGACAAATTCTTGCTGGATGATGGCTACCTCCAGGTTTAGGTGGGGGCATGGATTTGGAGCCCTAGCTTGCACCTTCCCAGGCTTGTAATGCCTCACCTGTACTAAGGATGTATTGGATCATCATAGTGAGATTGACTGAGGCACTTGATATTTACAGATTCATGGAACAATCAGTGTTGGAAAGGACTTCTTACTCTTTTCATATAGTTCCACCTTACTGCTAAAGCAGGATCACCTAGAGCAGGCTACACAGGAGAGCATCTAGGCGGGTATTCAGTATCTCCAGAGAGGAGACTTGACAATCTCTGGGCAGCCTGTTCCAGTGCTCCATCACATTCATGGTGAAGAAGTGTTTTCTCATGTTCAGATGGAACTGCCTGTGTTCCACTCTGTGCCCGTTGCCCCTTGTCCTGTCACTGGGCACCACTGCTAAGAACCTGGCATCTTCCTCTAGACATCCACCCTTTAGACATTTATAAGCATTGATGAGATCCCCTCTCAGTCTTCTCCACACTAAACAGACTCAGCTCTCTCAGCCTTTCCTCATGTGAGAGATGCTCCAAACTGCTTATCATCTCTGTAGCGATTCGCTGGACTCTCTCCAGTAGTTTCCTGTCTTTGTTGAGCTGGGGAGCCCAGAACCAGACGCAATACTCCAGCTGTGGCCTCACCAGGGCAGAGCAGAGTGGGAGGATCACCTCCTTCGACCTGCTGGCCATGCTATTCTTAATGCACCCCATAATACTATTGGCCTTCTTGGACCTATTCTTGGCCCTAAGGGCACACTGCTGGCCTGTGGAGAGCCTGTTGTCCACCAGGATTCCCAGGTTCTTCTCTGCCGAGCTGCTTCAGAGCAGGTCAACCCCTAACCTGCATGGGTGCCTGTGGTTATTCCTCTCTAGGTGCAGGCCCCTACACTTATCCTTCTTGATCTTCACAGTGTTCCTCTTCACCCAACTCTCTGGTCTGTTAAGATCTCACTGAATGGAGCTCAGCCTTCTGGTGCATCAGCCACTTCTCCCAGTTCTGTACCATCAGCAAACTTGCTGAGGGTGCACTCTGTCCCCACGACCGGGTCACTGATGAATGTGTTGAGTGAGACCGGACCAAGCACTGACCCATGGGCACACCATGGGCTGCAGGCCTCAATCATTGTTCCTTTATCCTGGAACAATGCAGAACGGAGAGAGGACTTGGCTACTAGAAAAGATGAAAGAATTTCTTAGCTTGCCTTGCTTTGAGCATTGTTCTGCCTCTGTTCTGTTGCACTGTATGGAAAGTTGTGTTACCTCATTACACTTTTGATTTGTGTGGCTCTTCACCCAGCTAAGCTTTCAGCCCTTTGCTTTAGGAATGGTTGAGCTTGATTTTGTGTATTATTCTTAATACTTGCAAGCACTTGTGGCTAGCACCCACTTGAGTTATCACATACTTTATCACTGAACTGTTCAGTTGCTACTTCTTGGTGTGGTCCAGGAGGATGTGTTGGTACTTTAGAGCCTTTACCACAAAACAGTTAACACCAGGAGATGCTTTAAAGTGACAAGTAATCAGTGCTGTGCTTTTCTAACCTTATCTCGTTGTCCTCTGAATTCAAGCAGAGTGAACAGAAAATGTCCTGGATATTGAATGCTTATGATGATATATGGGACTGTTCAGCACATTCTCTCTCACTGGTTTGTGGGAAAACACGCATTTTACTTCTCTTATCAAGGCACTATTCATAAGGCCACAGACTGGAACGAGAGTTCCCAGAGTTAAATAGATCGCAGTTTTATTTTTACTCTTACGGTTGCATAAAAGTTAAAGAAGGTAGTGATTAAAAAGTGACGACTAGCCTCAAAAGTTCATTTGAAATAGTCCTTTATATTCTTTGGTGCAGCACCCAATGCCACTGGTAGCTTATCAGCACACTGTCCACTTTGGTTAAGAGAAGTAGAGCTAGTGCTTAAGAAAAAAACAGAAGTTTTCACGCTGCTACTGCAAGGATTCCTAGAGGTACCTCTTAAGGAAAAACTCATTTGCATTAACCTTACTTCCAAAAACTTTCTCAAAGGGACAGGTTTAGATATAAAGTAGCACGTTGCCCAGATGGCATAAAAATTAATAAATACAGTATTCATTATAGTTTAATGGCTCTAGTATATGAGTATCAAAAGTACTCAGAAGATTCATGGAAGGCAAAATACAAAATTACTGCTGTCTCTCAGGTCTACACATGGTCAGAAATAAATTGGGCTTTGATACTCGGTAGATTTTAATATTGATACTTTTTATGTGTGTGTATGTGTGTATATATATAAAAGCATTTTGGGGACCTGTTTATGGCAAAAATGGAGGACACTTGCAGATGCACCTGTGTTTTCTTACAATCCTTTGGAAGCAAAGTAAAAGTTAGAAAAATATACCTAGCTTGGCTCCTCCTTTGGTTCCCTTCTGGGCATTTGGAGCTGGAGAAGTCACACAGATTCTTTCAAGATAGACTCCACCACTTTGGAGCACTGTCAGACAGCAGCAGAGACCGGGCAAGGAGCTGCTCTGGTTCAACGTGATTTGGGAAGTAGTGAGCAAAGAAAAGATGAGAGAAGAGAGAAGGACAACATGTCTGTCTGTTGTTAAACACTCCTAGAAAGGAAAAAGAAAAGCCATTTATGCAGTAAAATAGATAATTATATTTTTAAACATTTTTTAAAATGTCTATAACTTACTTAATGAAGATCTTTAAGAAAATGAATTGTAGATTAGAATATGTATAGTCTAATATTTTGCAGGCAACAAATGAGTTCCTAAGTACTGTAAGATTTAATTATTTGTTTGTTTTAAAAATATTTTTTTAAACTTGTGGGCTGCTTATGTCTCTGAAACTTCTCAAGGATCATTGACAGTGATAAGGAGAAACCACTGCAAATACATTGCGTTTACTGTTGAAATACAGTCTTTTTCATGTAGCAGTTTTACAAAAAATAAACTATGGTGAGGAGATGAAGTGTAGCTAGTGTCAGCCTTTTTTGACTGATTCTATTTACCCAAAAACTAAAGGTGTTTTGTTATTTTTATATTAGTATAAAAGTGCCTGCTATAAGTTTTTTCTAGTTCTGATTAACTTGGATAGGTTGCCAGGAAGATGTGGAATTGATTAATTTTCTTTTTTATTGTGATAATGACGCAAAACTGGGAGTGGTGGCTGACACACCAGAAGGTTGTGCTGCCATTCAACAAGATTTAGACAGGCTGGAGAGCTGGGCAGAGAGAAATTGAATGAGATTGAACAAGGGCAAGTGTAGGGTATTGCATCTGGGGAGGAACAACCCCAGGTACCGGTATAGGTTGGGGACTGGCCTGTTGGAGAGCAGTGCAGGTGAGAGGGACATGGGGGTCCTGGTGGACAGCTGGATGACCATGAGCCAGCAATGTGCCCTTGTGGCCAAGAAGGCCAATGGCATCCTGGGGTATATTAGAAGGGCGGTGGCTAGTAGGTCAAGAGAGGTCCTTCTCCCCTGGTGAGACCTCACCTGGAGTATTGTGTCCAGTTCTGAGTCCCGCAGTTCAAGGACATGGGAATCCTTGAAAGAGTCCAGTGCAGGGCCACCAAGATGATGGAGTGGAACATCTTCCTTATGAGAAGAGGCTGAGAGAGCTGGGTCTCTTTATTTTGGAGAAGAGGAGACTGAGGGGTCACCTCATTAATGTTTATAATATGTTAAGGATAAGTGTCAAAAGGATGGAGCCACGCTGTTCTCAGTGATGGCCAGTGATAGGACAAGGGGCAATGGGTCCAAAGTGGAACATAGAAAGTTCCTTCTTAATATAAGGAAAAACTTTTTCACTGTGAGGGTGGCGGATCACTGGAACAGGCTGCCCAGAGAGGTTGTGGAGTCTCCTTCTCTGGAGACATTCAAGACCAATCTGGACATATTCCTGTGTGATTTAATCTAGGTGATCCTGCTCAGGCAGGGGGGTTGGACTAGATGATCTTTTGAGGTCCCTTCCAACTCCTGACATTCTGTGATTCTGTGAATTATGTGGAAGCTTTTAAGTTTGATTTTAAACAGTTTATTTTAAGAAGGAAATAAGTACCCAAGCCTTATATAGGAAAGCAGATGTAGTTTTTTAAAATATACATACAAATATTTAATTGAGTTTAAAATAAAATGAAGTTATAATGTATATATATTCAGGGGGTTTGTTTATGATTGTCTGCATTTCCTAAAAGCCACAATAAATCTGTTGAAACACTGCAGAATAATTTGGAAAAAATATTACAAAATTATATAGATCAAATGCAGACAAGAGCAAGTTTTATTAAGGGTTTTAGTATCTAAAGACAAATTTAAATACTTCTTTGCAAAATTATAGAGATTTCTGGGATTAATTAAGAGATTGTTGTCTTGCTTTACCTGTCTTCTACTTAACTGTCCTATGTAGAGTTGCTTTTTATGATGCCACTTACATTATATACCTGGTGTTCTCTAAGTTATCTCTAGAATGTTTAGTTGTATTTTTTCAATACTATCTGCTGCTTTTAACATTAGCTCTTGGGGCTCAAGCTGAAAGGGATTTTTTTTTTAATTGAAGTATAATTGCTACTTTGAAATCTTTGTTGAACTTGCACCACGGTGTTTCATACTTTTGATTCTGCATGAATTTTATTACATTCTCCTAGCTGAGAATCATTTAGCTCTGCGTATGCAGGAGCATATTGAACAATGTCCTATACCTCCTTATGCATCCCTTATATGACTCATCTATATATCTGCAGCACAAGCTCTTATTTCTATGTTTTTGTGATACCTGGTGCTGCTTTGGAGATGCTGATGGAAAGATATTATCTCACTCATCTAATATGTGGCATGGCTGCATTTCCTCTGATGGAAAGGAGCTGCCCATTTATGTTGGCCTGTAAGAGAACAAAACCAATCATATGTACACCTAAATTGAAACTACAAAAAAAAGCAGCCTGAGCTAAGCAGTCTGAGCTTATTTGTGGAAGCACAAAATTTTATGATTACTTCACCTTGACCAGGTCCTAAACTGACACTCAAAATTTGTCATCAGTTTCTCGGAAAAGCTAAATACTGCTTTTCTTCCAGTTCTGTGGCAGAGAAGAATTTACAGAGTGAACCTAGGCATATCCTAAACAGAAGTACATTTAATTTAAAAACAACCATGAGCTCCCAGTGAGAAACGGTGTACATGTGGTAGACAAGCAAGTCCCTCCTCTAGAAATACAGTCCCTGCTTCTTGAGAGGGAAGATCTGCCAGATCTTCACATTGATCTATGTGCACTTCCCTCTGCCTAGAGTCCAGCAACAGCCACCTATAACATCAGCGTCTGGTAACACGTTTCATAACAGTTGTATTACAAAACACACTCAAATATGCCATTGTGGTGGGTTGACCCTGACTGGAGGCCAGGTGCCCCCCCCAAAGCTGCTCTGTCACTCCCCTCCACAGCTGCATGTGGGAGAGAAAATAGCATATGACTAAAGGCTCATGGATCGTAAGGTCAGGGAGAGGTCACTCGCCAATTAGTGTCATGGGCAACACAGACTCAACTTGGGAAAATTGATTTAATTTATTACCAATCAAATCAGAGTTGAATAATGAGAAATAAGAGCAAATACTAAAAACAACTTTCTCCCAGTCCTCCCTCTCTAGGCTCAGTTTTACCCCTTATTTCTCTCCCTGTATCCCTGGAGCAGCACAGGGTGATGGGGAATGAGAGTTGTGGTCAGTTCATCACAGATTGTCTCTGTCACTCCTTCTTCCTCTGGAGGAGGATTCCTCACACTTACTCTGTTCCAGCATGGGGTCCCACTCACAGGAGACAGTCCTCCATGAACTTCTCCAACCTGAGTCCTTTTCCATGGGGCTTCAGTTCTTCACCAGATGACCCAGTGTGGGTCACTTTTGCAGGGTGCAGACCTTCAGGACTGCTTCTGCTTTGGTCCCTATGCACAATTGCTGCCAGAAAATCTGCTCCAGCATGGGCTCCTCTCTTCATGGGGCCACAGGCCCAGCCAGGAGCCTGCTCCAGTGTGGGGTCCTCAACAGGCTGCAGGGGGAATCTCATTTCTGGCTCCTGGAGCACCTCCTCCCCCTCCTTCTCCACTGACCTTGGTGTCTGCAAGGTTGTTCCTCTCATATCTTCTCACTCCTTCCTCTGGCTTCTGTCGCTGTTGCACAGGGTTTTTTGACCTTCTTAACTGTTACCCGAGAGCCAGTACCACCGCAGCAGATGGTCTTGGCCTTGGCCAGCGGCAGGTCCATCTTAGAGCCAGCTGATATTGACTCTGTCAGACTGGAGAAAGCTTCTAGCAGTTTCTCACAGGACCCAACCCTATATCCACCCTTCCCCAACCCTCTGCTACCAGAACCTGGCCATGCAAACCCAATACAGTCACCCTTTAGATGTGGCTGTACAATTGATTGCAGAAATCCAGTTTAGATACTCTGGTATAGCCCATGTTATCCACCACTTGAAAGGGATGAAGACAGAATTAATTAGATATGAAAATGCCTGATCAATACCACTCATTTTATTTCCTGTTGTCTTCTACTGTGAACATTCTGCTATTCCCAAGTAATTTTGAAATGTAAAAGTGTAGCTGCTACGTCCTAATTACCCAGCACTTGCATCCACAATGTCCTATTAAACACAAACTGTGTTCTTTATCAAGAGGCGCCACACTGTGAACGTGTTACAGAAGGAGACCAGACAAACGCCCATGTTTTATGTACCTGATGATATACATAAAGAAGAGTCTTATGGGAGGCCTGATACACTTTTAGAACATCCATTTCTGTTTACTAACTGAGGCTGTTAACTTTGTGACTGAGAAACAGGCTCTTCTCTAAAGAAATATTTAGCCCTATGCACAAACCATATAATGCTGTACATGTTCTGCATTGCTTGTAGGTAATTTTATCTCTTTACAGCCACTTCCCTCTGAAACTTTGGTTTCTCTAAGTCAGTCTTAGTTCTATCCATGTCATAATTAATAGATTGACTTATGTAAGTAGTAAGTTTCAATCTCCAAGCCAACAAGGAACAGAAATCTGGTTATCAGCTGCATAGAGCTAGATAGCCAGCTGTTGCTTGGAATATAATAATGAGTCATTGGATACCAATGATTCTATAATGGAAATTTTTCCTTAGAGTTTAACATTGTTGTGCTGTGTGCTTTGTGAATGGGTATTGTTATGGAAAACTATGACATTTTTTGTTTCCACAGAGTCAGTGTGGAAGCCTTGAAACTACTGATGGGGTCCGAAAAGCTCTGCATAAAAAGAGATATATTTATACGCATGCTTCTTAGTAGGTTTACGAGTGTTTTAAAAATAGATGGATTCAACCGTATTAGATTTCAGCTGTAGGCTGGAAGAGGTATGATGTTATCACAGATTACAAAAAGTTGAGGGATCCTGAAGGAGGTCACTGATTTCTAACATTGTATTACCAGATGAGGCAGCTTGCCAAGGCACTCTGAGCAGCTCAAGAGCATTACGTGTTAAAGAGCTGGTAACTGTAATAATGTCTTCAAGGAGACAAATGGAAAAATACACAGAAGTCTGCAAAGCCAGAGCATAATAATTGAATCAATGACTTGACTATGATAAAGTACACAGTAGACGAAAAGGAAGAGGGTTGTTAAGTTCTCCTTCTTTTATTGTCAGCGAAATGAGTCTGGAATGGATCTTTGGGTGAAGGAGTCAGTAATGCCTCCAGCGAGAAACATAGAGTTTGCTTTCCCTCAGAAGCACAAGTCCATCATTCTGCTGCGATGTCAGTAGAGAGTGCTCTAAATCTCTGTGCTTAACTCCAAGGTCTTTGATCTGAGGGTGGTGACAGATGACAAATGGTAGTGCTTGAAAGCAATTGCTTGATAAAGAAGAAAACTTTAGGTTTGGATTTTAGGAAAGCTAGAATGGGCAGAAGCAGTTGAGATCACTGTCGGTCCACAGGCATGGAAAGGCCTTAAGTGTAAGAGAGAAGATGTAACAGTACGACTCTAGTGAGGGCAGGACTATTTCCATAATCTCTAAGTTGCTTGCTGCTTTCACCAGTAGAAAAGATCAGTTGTGTGAATATTTGTTTCTACTATAGCTCCACTACTTGTGAATCAAAGGAAGGCTGTTCTACACATGGGTGCGTGAGGATGTATGTCTGCATATGCGTTTCATAGTGCTCCTAAAATAAGATTTGGAATACTCCTACAGGAAGAAGAAAGCAAAGGGCAAAAGGATATGTAAGCATTAACACAACCTACAGAAATAAGGAGACCGTTTACCCTTCGACAGAAAGTTGTTATGCCTTGAGGTGAAACCTGGCAATCATTTAACAGTGTGTAGAAAAACTTGCAGGAGTCTGAAGATGCTGTAGCCGAGTGAGATCACAGGGAGTGTTGGGTGGGCAGATTGTGATGGCTGTTTGGACTTTCGCCAGGTGTTCTGGTTAATGTTTCTTTATCTGTCTCCCGGCAGCTTGACAAGTAAAATAGGAAGTGGATCTGCCTTATGGAGAAAAAAGAAATTCAAAATATTGTTCCCATATCACTCACGTAAACTTTAAAAGCATAGTCTGTAGAGAAAGAGACTATTTTAAAATGCCAGTTCCCAGTCTTCATTATTTTTGTGAGCTGTGGCATTGTGAATTGATGAAAACGATCAGGGAGCTATATCCCTTCTGTTGCTTTTAGTGAGCTTGAATTTTATAAGGAATATAGAAGAAAAAATGGGTGTTAAGCACCTTGGCTACATGATAAAGGATCTTGCTTGCAAACTTGTGCAAGTGGAGATGTCATTTTCATCTGTTTTGGCTGCTCAGTCCATTTCAAGTTCTTCCAGAATGCCTGGTATCCCTAAATATGATCCTGAAAATAACTGCATGTTGTACTGTTCACATCTTCTCACTTTCTGTGACTAGTGCCACTATCCCTAGTTCTGGTTCTCATCAATAACTATTTGTCTGCATAATTCAGTTTTAGATAGAAGGTTTTCTTGCTGTTGATGCTCCATTCTTTGACACATTTTCTATTTTCACATGTAGATGTCTCACAGAATCAAAAAAAAAATGGCAGTCATTGTGTAATGAGAGATTACTAGCTAACATTTCTTTTTTATCACCATAGAGCCTGCTGCTTACTCTTTATTTCATGTTTTCATACAAAGTCTGCTCCATTCATCATCTGTCAGCTTTTCAGAAATTAAATTCTAGAACAGCCTTGTTTTCCTATTTCTTGAGCACTTGGCTTTTCTGCACTGATGAGTTTCCATCTTCTCATTTCTGTTAGATACCAATTTACTTCATTTCCGTACCATTTAAGAGCAGACAGCCCTGTAATTCTCTTACACTTTTCCCCTGGTTAGAAACTAACTTTTATTTCTTACAGTTAACTAATCGTATTTGCCCCTTTTCAGGTAAGATAGAAGAAGTGAGGCTGTGAGGGCAACAACGGGGCTTTGTGTCCTTTGTAGCAAAGTAGAATCAACTGTACTTAATTAAAAAATAAAAATAAAAAATCTGCTGAATACACAGAAATGGTCATATTTCAAATTTCATTCTCTGCTTCCACAGAAAGGAAATGCATTTTCAGCTGTATTTTTATAGAGCGGTAGCTGGTGACTAGTTAAATTAATCAGAAATGTCTGTTCTGCATGGTTATCCTGGGGATATATTCCATTAAATGACTGCATTTTCTATTTTAAGGTGATATTTAGAATGTGGCTAAATAATGTCTGTAAAACTTACTGTATACTGTTCTGTAAGCTTTTACTCACCTCTTCTACTCTCAATTTTCTACCCATTTTTGCCCATTATGTAGTTTTCTTTCTAAAATCTAGACTTAATCCTCGTACCAGTAAACAAGGTTAAGAGTTTTTTTCAGTTTGAAGTTTTCAACCTAGAATTCTTTAAGAAGAAAATCAGCAGCAAATAAAATTAAATCCATGTGACATCCCACATAGCTAATAAATCCTCAGGGTTTGAAATTCAACTGTGTAAGTAAATAGAAATTTCAGATAAAGTTTTCTCTGCTCAAGTGCTGATGTTGGAGAACTGGAATTGGAGGAGTACTCCACGGCTCGAGCAGTGTACTGCTGCTCTTAACTCTCCTAGGAGGTGGCAGGACACTGTTGAGGCCAAAATTTTGACAAGATTTGAAATGAAATGGGATTTTGATGTATGCAGATAAGAAATGGTAAGCCATATGGCTTAATGCAAACAACAATTTTGATTGAGCCACTGAATTTCCTTTGACTTTGTTTTAGCCACTCCTGCATGAGGAGTTTGGGAGGAGACCATTTGCCTGGTTTTCGGACCATCTTCTGAGGACTCACATTCAACAAAGTTTTATCGAGAGCACCAGATTTAGATCAAGCAGGGCTCAAATCCCTCACGGAAATTACTGCGCTCTGGTGATTTATTAAAAATGAACTGTCAGAAGTGAGACACAGTTTACATAATTTTAAGCATACCTCAGAAGGTGGAGAAAACCCTGATGACACTTATTAGCTAACCATTTTATGTCAGCCTTTCCTAACTACGCATGCCTTCCTAATACAAAACAGTGCAGAAGTCAAGTGTGCAACAGTACTGATAGTGGTTAAAGTACTAATTCTTATTAGAGTGCACATGCTAGTGCCTGAAAATGTCACTATTGGATTATACTCTTTTTCCCAACCTACATTCAGGTAATATACAAAACATCTGAGTACCCGCTTAAATCTTCCAAAATAATTCTTGAAACAATCCCTATTAAATTTTTTTTACCACAAGGTAATCATCTTGAAGAAGGTGCAGGTCACAGGAAAAATAATTTCATGTAAAGACATCATCTGTCTCACATGCTGCTCTGTTTATGCAGAAGTGACTGACCAGTCTATTTTTGACCATTCCAATAAAAAATTGCCGGTACTTTGGGTGACCTAGAGCTCTCATTGAGCAAATAGCGCGTGGTTTTCAAAGCCAGGCAGCCTATTTAGAGTGTCAGCTTAAAGATTTAGAGGCGTGTTTCTCATCTTGCAAGCTTAAAAATGCAACAGATGATCCCCCTCATAGTTACAGCTTTAATTAGTTTGTATCCTAATAAAGAAATGCACCTGAAGCATTTGTGATGATACAGCTCAGCATTGTGGGCAAGGACTTGAACTTATTGAAGTTAATGTCAAAACTTTCTTTGGCTTCAGTGGTGCAGAACTGGGCCGCAAATGAATAAACCAACCAGCTGGATATATTGTAGAGAAATAATTATTGCAGACTCTCTGCAAGTTCCTCATTAACACTATTGCATGTGAACTTTGCAAGAAAATGCTTGGAGTGAGTCTTGATAGCTATTAGTTAGATGAGTGAATTAATAACTGTGGCTTCTGATTAATGTGAAGGGTTTTCTGTTGGAGTTTTTTTTGTCATTTCTTTGAATGCTTTAAACAGTATAAACGATTTAAAGGCTTCACTCCACTAGATAGGGAAAAAGATGCTGATAGTACTTGCTTACACTCTGCAGTTATTGATATGATGTAATACTTTTACACTTGGGTAAGTATAGATTTTTGAATACAAGAATTTAATTAACACTGAATAAATGTTTTTCATAAGGGGAAAATTCCCTGGTTTTAATTCATTAATGTTTCATGCTTCTAGCAGTTAACTGATTTAATTTAACTCAGTTTTCAAGGTCTGTGCTTTTCTTCTGTCTTTCAGTCTGTCCTGCCTTCTAAACAGGCTTTGTTTGTGGGTTATAGTTGGGAAGAGAATAATCAGGGAGATAAAACAAAGGGCAAAGTTAAAAGCATTATTTTTCCTCTACTTGGACTTTGTCTGATGTGTGGTGAACATGTGTAAATGTATGTAATGTGAAAAGTGAGGTAATTTTAATGATCTGTGTGTTTTAAAGTGTAGAAAGCCTATTTTAAAAAGTCAACTAAAGGAAAATGAATTACTTTAAATAATTAAAGTTAGGTAGGATCAGTCACATTATAAAAGTAATCCTTGCACATGAAATCTATCATGCTCATTTAATTTGGTTTACTGAGGAATAGAAGGGTTTGGGGGATCAAAATCCCGTTTGGGATTAGTCCTTTTAAATTTATTTATCTACACAACACAATAGGATTTTGTATAAAAAACTTAAATTCAGGATATTAAATGAGTGAGATGTGGCAAATTCAAAGTGTATAAAAAATATCTGTTCAAACTGACTGTCAAGTGGTAAGTACTTTAGCATGAGTATTCAAGGAGAAAGATTATTTTTAAAATCTGAGGGAAACATTTTTCAGTATTTTTTTTCCCTGCTAACTCAATAAAATTTAAGGTTTTCATGCAGAAATTGTAAGTCCCTGGTTCCAGACTTACCTAGGTATCAATGATCATCTTATAAAACTGATAAAATTTTAAGCAACTTCAAGTTTTTTCATTCAGACCATAAATGATCCTCAACTTTGGATCATGCACACTTCTAACTATGTTCTTTATTCTAATCTGTCTACATTTCTAACCTATACTGGTTTTTGTTCATTGAATTTTGTGAAGCGCTGAATTCTTTTTATAATGCTGGTAATAAGGTTTTAACAGCATCTTTTTTAGTGGTCTTGCTCTAAGGAAGGAGTTTTAAACAGTATTTTGGAAGTCTCAGAGCAAACCAATGTGCTAGAATAGTTATACTTCAATAATCCAGAATGATACCTCAAGGGAGATAGGACTCCAGTGTATAATTTGTTCATATATACTTGTCCTTGATGGTAAAATTGGGGAAAAAAAAAAAAAAGAAAAAGAAAAAAAGAATAAAATAGAAAGGAAGAAGCTGGAAAATTGATTCTCCTTGAAGGTTATTAATATTTTCTAAAAAGAAGATAAAAAATGAACATGCAAATCTCATTGTCAAAGAAATCATGCTAGCTTTGTTTCAAATAAGACTTTTATCGGTACAAGAAAAGGCCTCGTAATAATAAAACCTAATTGTTATTTTCATCTGAAACTGGGAAGTATTTAATGACTGAAAAGCAGCTGAAGAGGGGGGAAAAAGGGGGAGATGAAAAAGAAGTTTAAAGAGAAAAATGTGGATTGGATGGAACTAGAAGCTGAAGGACAAATTCATACTATAGTGTAATATTAAGAGGGTGGGGAGGAGGAAGGAAGAGGTGAGTCAATCAAAACTGCAGAACAATGCTTAATTCAGAAGTATTTTCTGTTCAGTATTTGACTAAAGTATCTTTCAGGTGAATGAAAGAAGTTGATCCTCCCCCTCTATTCTGCCCTGGTCAGGCCTCACCTGGAGCACTGTGTCCAGTTCTGGGCTCCCTGGTACAAAACAGACAGGGATCTTCTGGGGAGAGTCCAGCAGATGCCACAAAGATGATAAAGGGCCTGGAGCATCTCCCCTATGAGGAAAAGCTGAGTGAGCTGGGGCTGTTCATCCTTGAAAAGAGAAGACTGAGAGGGGATCTCATCAATGTTTATAAATATCTCAAGTGTGGGAGACAAAGGGAGATGGCCAACCTGTTCTCAGTGGCCTGTTGGGACAGGACAGGGGACAGTGGTTACAAGTTAGACCATAGGAGGTTCTGCAGTGGTGTGAGAAAGAACTTCATGGTGAGGGTGATGGAACACTGGAACAGGCTGCCCAGGGGTGTTGTGGAGTCTCCTTCTCTGGAGATATTCAAGACCTGTCTGTATGCCTACCTGTGTGACCTGGTCTAGGAACCTGCTTTGGCAGGGGGGTTGGACTCAATCTCTGGAGTCCCTTCCAACCCCTACAATTCTGGGATTCTGTGATATGTAAGTGGAAGCTTAGGGAGCAAGCCGAAGAGGTGAGGTGTAGTGAAATCTGCACTGTCTGAAGCCCTCAAAAAGAGCAGAGTGAAAAAAAATCTGGTTTGGAGGTTTTACAAAACATTGGAACAGTTTATCTTGAAAGATTCCTTGAAGACCAGTCTTTCTAATGAGCTCGATCACTTAAAAAATATGTGCAAGAAATTTTTTTACAGATTGGAGAGTCATTGAGTTTGGAAGTGATATCATTTAGTCCATCTGCCTGCTAAAGCAGAGTCAGCTTGTTGCCTGGGACAATGTCCAGTGGGTTTTAAATACCTCTGAGGATGGAGACTTCACAACCTCCCAGGGAAATCTGTACCAGTGTTCTACTATCCTCACAGTAAAAAATAAAAGTATTTTCTTGTGTTTGGAAGGAATTTTAATTTGTGTTCATCACCTTTTGTCCTCTTAATGGGCGTTCCCAGGAAGTCTAACTCTCTCATCTTCTCTCCCTCCCATCAGACATTTATACACATTGGTGTGATCACCTGGACCTTTGCTTCTCCAGGCTGAACAGTCCCAGCTCTCTGTCTCTCCTCATAAGAAAGATCCTCCAGTCCCTTAGTCATCTCTCTGGCCTCTTGTTAATCCATTGTTAACCCTTATCTCACTTCAGTAGGTCTGTATCTTTCTTGTACTGGGGAGACCAAAATTGAACCCAGTACTCCATATATGACCTTGCCAGTGCTCAGTTAAGGTGAAGGATCACCTCCCTTAACTTGATAGCAACACTTTCCCTGATTCTGATGTTTGTCTGTGGAGGATTTTAACAGGTAACAGACATGAGAGCAATCCAGCATTTGCTGAGATGGCTGTTAGGGCCATAAACAAGATGGTTGTTTATCAAGCTAGAAGAAAAGAAGAATGTAAAGAGCGTGGAAAAAGATAATGAAGCACCAATCAGCAAGCAGGTCTCGCCACAATACTTAACCTATGAGAAGAGACTGTTAGGGGGTGTGCTTTGTGTACTGAGAAAAAGGAACATATAAATATTTGGTTTGGAGTGAAATAAAGTTGGCATTAATTGATCACATTGATCTGAAGTGATGACCCGTTATTCCTCCGCAACATTTGTCCACATAACCAGGTGTTCCATAACCTTGTCCTCCTTCACCAAGGATAAGTCTTGTTTCAGATTTGTCCACGGTCTCAGGGGCCTGGGATTGCTACAGACTGGTCATACCAGTAAAGACTGAGGCAGAGAGGGCATTGAGTACCTTGGCCTTTCCATGTCTATTGTCAGTAGGGCAGCTGGTGACATATAGGGTAATGCTGTCCTACTTACTGCTTCTGTCTCATCAGTAATCAGGGAAGAACCACCTCCCGCTTCTCTTGGTTCTCATCCTCCTAAAATACTTTGCTGTTTGTGGTGGTGGCTGTCATTGCAGTTAATCACTAAAGTAGAGTGAGTAAGGACCCAAAGAAGCCATCTCCATTCCTACAATGTAGGGTTGACTGTACCTGTTAGATGCTGCACTAGAACTCTTCAGCGAGGGTTAGGTTGGGACTGCAAATATTTGTTGTGAGTAGAGCAAGACTTTTTGCTGTTGCTGTAATAGTAACAAAACACATGGACTGTGAGTTACCTGTATCCTGAGGCAACAGACTCTAAATAATCTCATTATTCCAGTCCACCAAGGCAAACAGTCTCCAAATATCCCATACAAGTATGCATATATGTGTGTTTGAGGTTAATGTCTTTTACTGGCAACGGTGTTTTAACATCTATTTTATTTTGAAACGGGTCTCATTTGAGCCAGTTAGCCAGAGTGCTGCCAAAGCTCACGTGTGAGCGGTGCTTTGCAGTGATAAATGAGAACAACTTGTCTCAAAATCCGTTTGTTTTTTAGCTTGGGTCCCTTTTCAGAAAATGATGGGTGGCCTACTTTTGTGGGGATGAAAAATTATTTCCCTGTTCGTTTGTGACATTATGGGTTTTGTAAACTGTTGCACAGTCTTTTGGAGTAGGTGGCATTATTAGGATGGATATTAATTATTTTCAGGCTGCTTATACATCACCTCTGCATGATCTATATTTGTCTCTTGAATGTTCCTATCTCTTGCTAATTATAGGTGGTCTTGAGGGAACCAGCTTCCTAAGCTAAATAGACTAGTGTAACAGACAGAGTGGTTTTGAAGTATGTGCAAGTGAGAGTTGATTCATGTCACCTACTTGCATGTTCACAACCTCCAGATTATTCACAGCTCTGGGTGTGTTTATGCTAATGTCACTACCCACCCTCCCATTTGGGAGCAAGCTTCCCAAATCCACTTGTCCTGAAAGCATGTAAATTCCTTTCTCTTTTATTTTTTTTTCCAGGCTTGTTGAGACCTGGTTATTTTGTTTCTGCTTCGGGGAATGTCAATTTTTTGTCTGTTTGCTGCCTGGTAATATTTTTTCCTCTGTTCTATCCATTAAGGTGGGTTTTTTTTTAAATCAGATTTAAGTTCTTCAGCAGATTTTGTGATTACTGTTTCATCAGTCATCTGAAACTGAGAGGAGTTTGTGCAGGGTTTTTTCTGGTTTTCTATTTTGTTTATCTAAAAAAGTCTACATCCTTTTTTTTCTTTCCTTTCTCTTCTCATTCCTCCCACCTGTCAGCCCCCGAAAATTGGAAACATGAGAGGCCTTGCCTGAGCATCGGATTAAGAGCCAGGAAATCCTGACTCTTTCCATGACTCACTGTGTGTGTCCTTGGGCAATCTGTTACTATTACAGACAAAAGCTGCGCCTAGCACTTGACTGAAAAATTAAAAGCATGGTGCATGATCCAAGGAGATTATTTTCAAATTTAAATCAAAGCCTGGCAAAAGTGGACAGGGAAGGGAGGCTGCAGAAGATGAATACTGAAGGAGCACTTTGTTTGTGAGCTGCATAAATTGTCTGCGAAGGGAGATGGCTGTTGCTCACAGTGATTTCTTTCTTTTGAGGCTTTTGGTTCCAGCACAGTGCAAGTATCTGCTGTGGTAGGTGATGGACACACAGCCCTCAGTTTCAGAGCTGTCACATTTTTATTTAAAATTAAGTAGATAAATAAGAGTGATGGAAGAAGACAGTATGCACAATTGCAAAGATGAACCTGCACTCAACTTCATAAATCCAGTTTTTCTTGGAGGTGGGTTGGTGGTTTTGATTAAATTTATGTAAATATCTGAGGTTTTCTATTCATTTGCCACTTTTTTTTTTAACATTTCATACCTTGAAGGATATGAACTCTTCCTCACAGTTTATAAGTAAGAGTGGAGATCTTTGAAGAGATGAACATGGGTTTTCTAGGCAATGCCACTTGGAAGTCAGAGAAGACAAATGAGATCTTTTACTCATATTTTCCGTGATAAATCAGACATGAAAATAACATCCACAAGTAACAAAATATAATATAATATGATAGGATAGGATATGATACACAAAAAGCTGTCTTCAATATCGTTTATGTGACTTCCTTGGGTAAGGCTGAGGGACATGAAAAGCTGTCTACAGGGCACACTTCAAGGTGTGTTTCCAAGCATTTTAATACAGTGTCCATTGTGTGGTCATTCACATGACATTGCCTCTAGCTTTAATTTGAGTATTTTAGTGGCCTGTACAGTAGATCCATTTGCTGTGGTATCGAGGGTGGTAGTTTTATATTCAGCCACAAGCTCTTTGATCTGGTGTGAGGTAGTTCTTCCATCTCGCGTGACCTCTTTTTCATGTCACCTCATCTCTTCTTCCCTGTGCTCCTTCTGTGACTATGCAGCTGTGCAGACACTTGAACCAACATAGCGTAGGGTGGGGGAATGCAAGAGCATTTGCTTATTGCTTAAAACTATGGCCAAAGAAACATGTGCTTCTCTGGTGAAATACATTAGTGTCAGCTACTAGGGTCTTTGGGTAATCATTGGCATTTCATTTGGTGAGGAAAAACAAAGGCTGAGCTTGGAACAAGGGTTTTGGGTTTGAATTATCAAATGCCTGTGGTTTGTTTGGGGGTTTTCACATAATTTTTGATAGTGGTGATTTATTGAGAAGAGGGTTTTGAGATTCTGAATCTTCTGATGATGTTAGTAGTTAAAAGTTATATGATGTTTGGTAGTTAAAAGGTCATTGTCTCAAAAAGCCAGTCCTGCCCATGCTCTGGTGCCAGAGTGAGTGGAATCCATCTGACCTCTGCTTGCAGAGCATTCACTTGCATCTCCTACTGTTGCTACTCTGTTTATAGGCTGGGATGGGCATCCAATGAAGACTCTTTCAGAAAGGGTTTAACTCTGGTTTCTGGGCTGTCAGATGTTTGTCCTAGTTTTTGGGATCAGTTTTTACCCCACGGACTTGCAGTAATTTGTGTGGTTTGTAGGTAGAACCATGTGGAACTCCTGTGTCTCATTAAATTTAGTCCCCTGCTAAAGTCCCCTGTACCATAAATTAGTCAAGCTGAGTCTTAAAATCTCTTTTGTTCCTTGTACAACCCTCCTTGGAAGGTCAATTTGTTTTTTTACAGTGGCTTCAGGAATTACCATTAACTGATGCATTTGTCAAAAATTTCCAATTTTATCCCAATAGAATAAGTTCTTAGAGTAGCCTGATGCCTGTCGGGAGCAGGAATCTGTAAGGCACTTATGAGTCTAGAATTGGGTCCCATAAGCACTTTACCATGTGAATAATTGCCTCCCTTGCACAATTGAGTTGTTCAGAGCTTTTCAAAAGTGTGTGTAGAATCAATGATACAGGGCCAAGTTCAGCTTCTGAATAACCATGTACATGTTGACGAAGTCATTAGAATTAAAAGGATGCATGAATTTGCCTCAGGTTAAAATTGTTTTCATCAGTATTGTTTACAAAGAGCTAATCCCCTGTTGCCGGTCATTTTCAAACCTTCCTTATCATCTTCCTAGTTTAATAAATTAATTCCCTCACGGTGACTACTGAAAAGAAATACTTAGGAGGATGCCCCTAAATGAACTGAATTCAAAGAAAATTGTATTAAACCTTCCTAAAATGCAAAACGTCATTTAATACCAGTAAAATAAACATCTAGTATACAGAAATTGCATCACTGCCTTCTTCAGTCGGTTGTTCCGCAGACTACAGGAAACATTTTTCATAGTGTAAGACATAAGGCACTTCAAAGTAGTCTAGACAACCACTTGAGGTTCTAAAGATATTCTCAGTCTAACTTTTGACTTGAGAGTCAAACATGCTGGGAGTTTGCACAGCTGAGGACCTATACTGCAGACTGAAAGGCTTGCTTGTATCTCTGTAGTTAAGTTTTATTTAATTTTTTCTTTTACATTATATTCTACTCTTGCAAGAAACTGTCATGGCAATAAACAAAGAAATAATAAATAACATACGCTTTGCATCACCTTCCCCCCCATAAGCATTTGTCTTTTAAAATCATTGCTTTATTTACTTTTACATTTGTATGAAATTAATAGTAGACCTTGATGTGAACAGGTTTAACTTGCAGGTTTGGGGTCTGAAAACAGTCTGCTTTTAAAAAAACTCCTTAAAGCTTTTATCATCAGTTATCTTATTGTTGAGGGAAAGATATTCTGAAGGTGGTGAATACTGTATTTTCTTATGAACTTTCAAGGTCAGTAACTTCTTTTTACTAAGAAAAATCTGTTTTCATGAGTTTTAGCCCTGAAACGGCTGGTTTCATCTTTTCTTCTGACTGCTGCTGGCAAAAGAATGTACTCAATCCCTAGAAATAAAGATCAGTTTGAGCAAGTAATGGCTGTAGGGATCTTAGAGGCCAGAAATCCACACTGTAAAAACACCTAATATAATTTAAGAGCTCAAATCTCACTGATAGTGGCCTTAAAATCCTACATTCTTTTGGGGCTTTGAAAATGTTTTATTACCCAACCAGCATTAAGGAATGAAGCTGCCCTTCTAACAGGCATCCCGAGATTGTACCAGAACAGGATGACCCGGGACTAAAGGACATCTGTGCTCAGACTGTGTGAGGTGAATCACAGTGGGCAAATTCATTCTCCGAAAGATTCCTTAGTTGTTGTGACTTCACATTTTCTTTCAGGTGTATCTCTCTCTTTTTCTCAGGGTACAAATGAATGCAGTATTTAAATTATTTCCCTTCATCTTCTTGGTTAATACCTTTATTACAGCCATATCATCTTCCAAACACCTGTTTCCACTTCAACTCAATCCTAATCTCTTGCCAAATGCTGAACTCTGGGGTAGGAATGCAGTAGTCCCAGTAAGGTGTTAAAAATATAGTAGTTGATGCTTACATACCCATTTATATACACAAACAAATTAATCCTCATACCTCATGCAGAGAGGTATTTATTCTCATTCCAGTTTTAACTGCCAGGAAGCAAAGAGAGAATTTAAGCAGCTAATTTTTCAAACTTGCTTTTTTCCAGATATCAAAAGATAACCCATTGAAGACACCTGTTCGGACTATCTAGTTTCAAAGTGTTGCTTAACAGTGCCACGCTCCCCTTTAATCTCCTCCACCTCATTCTTTTGAGCTACAGGAGACTGACTGTTTGAACCATATTAATTTCACGTAAATGTGAGCCCATAATCAAACACCTCTCATTAAAAAGTATCTTTTATTTCTCTTGTTCTCTAATGTATCCATTCTATGTTGTGCTCCCTCTGTCCCTTCCCCACATTTTCTTGGTATTTCTGATGGTATTTCAGGTGGTACTTGGGTTTTGTATGTTCAGAAATGGATGTGCTCACAGGAGATGGCCCTGTCTTATACTGTGACAAAATCTTTGCGTATGTGACAGGATATCCCAGCAGTTTCAGCATTACATCACGGTGTGCTTTGCTCATGTAGCATTTTCTGGGGGACACTTACAAACCCAGTTTACATCTGTGTAAAACCCAACTCTGAAACATCCTAACTCTAAAACCTTGCATCAGATGAAGATAACAGACCATTTCTTAGCTTCCAGGTTTTGGCAGATTTTCTTTTTTTGGATACAAATGAAACACTGCTCAGGGATTAAAGCAGAAATAAATTGGACCTTCTCCCGCTAGGCCATCAGTAGGTGGAGTATTAACAAGAAGTGGTTGGCTTGTTTCTTTGCTGCCTCTTTGGTTTTGAAGCA
The DNA here is from genome assembly GCA_013399135.1 of Heliornis fulica. Taxonomy (NCBI): domain Eukaryota; kingdom Metazoa; phylum Chordata; class Aves; order Gruiformes; family Heliornithidae; genus Heliornis; species Heliornis fulica. The sequence goes on along the minus strand of VXBZ01008805.1, from coordinate 12,905 downwards.
CTTTACCACAGTAGTTTTTAAAAGAGCTTCTACTTACAGTTCAGAGAAAGGACAGGTAAGTGATGTCTAGTGCTGCTCCATAGCTTCTCGTGTTGGTTTTACCTGCCTGTTGGGTTTTCTGTAGCATCTTGGTGTAAGAGAAGCTGTCTGACCAGTGGTCCCAAACAGACTCTTAACAGTTAGCAAAGTTTGGACAAAGAGAGAAACGTTCATTTTCATTACATTGAAATTCGAAATTGCATTGACCTACAATGTTGATTAGGCTCTGGTGTCTTGCCAGTGCTGTATCCCATGAGTGACTGTGTTGCTATTACATTAAGAGTTGTGGAAACCCAAATCATTTTTTTTAGTTGGTACTTATATGATAACCTCGATAATGTACCACACTAATTACCTGTCAGTTTTATTTAGTGCAAATGCTTAGTCTATGCTTCATTTTTTAGCAAGAGATCCTTATGTTCCAATTCAGTCCACTTTAGCTTTCCACTGTTTTGCTTCTAAAATTGAAATAATCTTAGCATACTATTTTTCTTTCTCCTACTAAGAGATGGGGAGAGTGGGAACAAAAAAAAGACAAGAAATATAAGCAAGAAACAGGCATCTCCAGCCAAGCCCTAACGGGGATTTTGGCTTGGAGATCTTACCTGCTGCTGCAGCTGGGAAGAAAATAATTATTTTTGTAGAAATCTTGCTTTTCCTAGGGAAACAGTGTGAGCAAGACTGCGTGGGGACTTTGTCTCCTACTGTAGTATATGAGCCATAGCACAGGCTGGAGGTAAATCCTGACTGAAGGAGCATTGTGTGGGTCTAGGAGAGAAGGATGGATTGGTGTGAAGAAAAAAAACTGTTAATGCTAGTGGTTAGAAATAGGAGAAAGTAGATTTGAGTTAGTGGAGGGAATGGAAATGTTTCTGTTGAAGGGATGATTTGAGCTGAAAAAATAAGATGGTAGTAGAAGATTGTATTATTAACTTTTCAGGTTAGGATGATCTGGGACTTGAAAGTCGCCTTCCTGTTTTTTCAATTTGCTACAATACTTCATGGCTAAAGGGACAGGGCAAGAAGAGGAAGGAATTAGATGTTTGCCACCTTGGAATCCAGCTGAGGTCATTACTGTGAAGCACAGACCTAAACCCAGTGCTTCTCTTTCACATTTGTTAGTGCTTCCCTCTCTTCAATGCATAATAGGATGGGAATACAGTAACAAGGTATTTTGCCGAGAAAGGACGCTCTGTAAGTTGTATTGCAGAGAGTACCATCAAAGAGGATTTAATTGAGAGCAACAGGCATACAGACATCCAGAACATCACTAATCTGGATAACCCAGCATCTCATGAAAGAAGTAAGTGCACAGTGTGCTGACTGGTCTCTGATCTCACACGTACCTTAGCTTATCAGCTTACTTGAGAGAGAGGTCAATATCATCATTTGATCATACTGACAGAGAGATATGATGATGTTGCTTATTTGGCCCTATTTAGTCGCTTGGGAATCAGGTACAATTTACTTGCTTTGTGGTAAATAAATCCACAACTTTCTCTATCTAGACCTCTGTAGTTGCTTCCCAACAGTCTGTACATGTTTGTGCTTAAACACATGTCTTTGCTACAGCAATTTAAAGCCTTCTAATGCAGAAACATATATGCTGCTCAGATGGCCTGATTAGTGTTACTACAGTAAAACCAGACATCATCTGGTGTTGACTAAGAAAATCCTAAATTCCATGGATTTTATAGCCTAGTACACATTGGATCAGTAATTACAATGCAATGTTAGTACTAAGTTCCATACCCCACTGTGGTTTGCGTTCGAGAGAGAAACTGTATTTAAGATTAACAGAGGTAAATAATACTGCTGTTTCTGTGCCATTCTTAATGTTGGGTACCAGAAATAATGTCTGGAGTGGAAATAAATGCTGTATAGGCTAATGAGGCAAAAGGCAAAATAAAGGCTTGGCAAAAGACGAAATAAAGCTGTGAAGTTTGGGGGCTTCTTGTATGTAAATGTAAAGAAACAAATGATTAATAGCATTACTGACTTTAAAAGAAAAAAACAAACACAAACAACTGCTTGATGTAAAAGTTTAACAAAATTTACTTTATATAAAATATGAGATTTATTTTCAACTGGTTTTGCAGCTGCTTGTAGTTTTCTCTCTAAAGCTTGGGCAAGCTTCAGCGTGCAACTGTTACGTTAGCAAAGAGAGAGCTTGCAGTGCATGTGCACAGCCTGGAACTTCAGAGGAATCACTTGCTTTTTCTCATTTATCTCTGTCACATTTCAATTCCAGCTTCATTCTTATAATAAACTAATACTTTTAGGAAGCATTAGTTTAAATTATGTGTGGTGATTTATAGATGGGTTTATTTTGTCAGTACTGAAGGGGCATTACCAGATTGAGGAATCATGTAAAAAATAAATATGGTTACAAATAAATTATAAATAAATATTGCATTGGTTACAATTAATTCCACTAGCAGTTGAATGAGAGGCATCTAATTCTCTTTTCTGCTCAGTTGGTCTGGTTTTATATCTGGTTTTATATATGTTTTATATCTTCCCCATCTTAGAGAGAAGAAGAAAGTGATTTATCAGAGTGATGTTCCAATAAGTTTCTTCCTGCAGTGAAAACCAGAAAGCCCACAGACCTACAGAGCCCTTCACATTGTACAGGAGAGGACTTGCCTTTCCCCAGCCTTCTCCTAGAAGTGCTGGTAGAAATTGGTTGCTTAGATGGTGCTGAATGAGTAATTAGGTGATGCTTCAGGTCTACTGAAGCAAAGCTCTCCCCAGATTTTGTTGCCACTAGTGTAGCACTGACCAAAAATATGTTCATTGTAACACCTCAGAGCTGCTTGAAACTGTCTCTCTGAGACAGCAAATTCCTTGAAGATTCATAAAGAACAGCCTTGACCTGTGGAGTGAATGAGGTAAGAATCCTCTCCTCCACACCCATATCTGAGCCTTGCAGGAGTTAGTGAGTCAGATTGCAAACCTGCCATTCCACATGGTCTTATTCTTCAACCCAATTTGCAGGGTTTTACCTCGTCAGGATAGAGCATTTCCACAACCTGTGCGTCTGATGACATCATTAATGCCATCATCACGTGCTGTGCAGTGCAGTGCTGCCTTGTTTGGCAGTGAGAGTAGTCTGAATATATTTTAGTTTCTGTCTCCATTGGAATTCAACCATAATAGTGATAGTCACAAAGGCTTTTATAGTGACTCTAGATTTTAGCTTCTTATTTGATTGGATATTTGAAACTTGCTTTCTTTATGTCACTCTAGTGACATTTTTGTATGAAGTTGTTAGTTTTCAATAGTAAAGTACTAGCCTCGTGGTGTGAAGTTCTGCTGCGGTGAGCACAGGCTGGGAGTTCAGTGGTTTGCTTAGTCCAAAAATGCCAAGGAAGGATTCTTACATAAAACATTTTGCCACAAACTGATGTATACTCAGAACCCGACATCTCACTGCATCACATTTAAAACATGTTGTGAAACTTTCCCTGAAAGGACCTGAAACTATTATTTTTGACACACTGTGATAAGTGGCTTCCATTGATTGGCTGAGGAGGGGATATTAGAGTATCTGAGTCTACTTACATGACCTCTGTGGCGTAAGGGAAACAAGCACGCAGTGATGTAATGTTGAGCTATCATCTTAAGAGCCTGGACTGTAGAAAAAAGGAAAATTAAACATCAGTGTAATAAAGGGAAGCTGGAGTACAGCCAGAGAGTTTACAGGCCATCTTAAGGCAAGTAAATCCAGCACTGTCAAGGTAGGGACATCTCTGGCTTCTCTCATTCTTTGAGTAGTGATTATTTCCTCTAAAAATGCCTTTGCATTTCCCAGGAGCATCCTCCGAGTTGTAGGGACAATGTGCAGCAGTTTGGTAAAATTCAGTGTGGAAAAGACAGCTGCTTTTTTATGGGCCTGTGGATTCAGTGGGGGCGAGTGTAAATATAGCAGTTGATGTTCTCTCGTGTATCTTCTCATGTAATGCCATCTGCTTTGTGTCCATTCACTCACACCGGTGCCAAAGTGTATTATTTCTGGAGCAGGTTATTTGTGCATCAGCAGGCTTGGTCTCTGACCATTCGGTGAGAGAAAATATGTAAACTGTGTGGTACAAGGAGGCAGGCAGACTCTTTAGGTTTTACTGTGGTTATTTATAATACAGTAGTTGCTAATCCACAGGGTAATGGTAACAGATATGGGATGTCTCTGCTTGTGCTAGTGGCCCAGGAATGGGAAGAGCATGGTTGTGCCACAGAGAAGGCAATATTCCTCTGTCTCCTCCCTTCCTCGTCAGCAATCGTGGGAGCAACAAAGTGAGCAAAGTTTATCAGAAACCAGATATTTATTGAGCTGGAACCTGGACATGGTGCATGTGCTTTATAATCATCACACTCCTTGATCTGTCTTTATTTTGCAGTAATTAGCAACATGTTGGGCAGGATTATGGCCTTCTGTGTGTGTGTACACATTATTGCTGTAGCTGTACCAATGCATTATTAAATACAAGGGATTTTTTTTTTACATGCTTGGTTGTACTCACACAAACATGGTTATATCATTTCCTCTCATTCTTTTTTCATGTAAAGGTGTATCCTTTGTACAGCGCATCTTGATTGCCGTAACATACAGCACTAGCTGTAGCTTTCCTGGCAATACAAATCTCTGTGAATTAGACTTTGGGTTAAGGCTTTGTGTATGCTTTATCTTCCAAATCCAGCTGTACATATGGAAAGAAAAAGTATTCTCGGCTTTTCACTCTTATTTCCATCAGAGATAGTCTCTTCCTCTGTGATCTTCCAGCAGGGTTAGTGCAAGCTCTCTCTTTCTAATTTCTGGGATGAATCACTCCAACTAGCACAGACCAGATCTTAGAATACCTGATTCCAACAGACACCATATAGAAAGCTTGATAGGGCATTTTGTGGGGAGAAAGGAAGAATAACTTGTGACAGAGGGATTCCATTGACCCTGTGAAGTTGACATCTTCTAGTAGCGCACCTGGATCTCAGCACAGAGGTCAGTCCACAACAGTCCAAATCTTCTTGGGATGGTTATTCCCTTCCTGCGCACACGGATGGCATGGCATTGCTTGATTACCTGTCAGCCTTGATTGGAAATGAATATAGCCTTTGACGTTGATTGTAGGCTGTAGCCTCACTGGGGCATAATCATTTCCTCTTCAGTCATTCAATCACGTCTGATTTCATGCTAGCACATGTGCAGGAGTAAGGCATGGGTATGTGTGTATGTACTGATTGCTTGCAGTAGATACGATTTAAGATGGTAGTGTAAGTTGTGTTCTTCTAAAACACAATGTAATGTTATGAACTGCATGTGGTAGTGTTTAAAAATTGGACTAATGTTCAAAGAAGACAAGTGTAAAATGTCTTTTATGTGGTTAAGCTTCAGTTTTGAATTTCATCGTGAAGCTTTGTTCTTTAGTGTGCAATGGAAAAGCAGACCCAGAGCAGTCATATTTCAGGAAGCGTTTTCAGGCTTAATAGCTTCATTTGCTTTGGCTGAAACCAAATCATATGTAACTACTTTCAACCCACTATTTTCCTCTATAATTGCACAGGAGTCAACAAAAGTACAACTCCCTCTCTAACACTGTGGAGAAATTCTCTAGTACATCTTTTATGCACTTTTGTGTGGTTCCTGGGAGAGGCATATGTATTGGAGATTCTATATCCTCAGCTTTGAGAGACATACACGGGGATTGTTATCTATGCACAATTCACTTGTGTCAGAGCATGGGAATCCATCTTTTGGCATATGGGTTGGTTTCCTGTTTTGTTGAAATAAGGATCTGGCTTCTCTTCTGGTTCTTGCAGCTGATTGAAAGATAGAATTTCCTTTCCTTTGCTTAGCTGAGAAAATAATTTTTCTCTTAGAGCTGTATTTCCTCTGTCTGTAGTCAGCTCTACAAGACAGATTGTATGCACTGGATTTGCAGATTGCATTTCTTTAAAATATGTCGTCACTCTAGTCACTCTTCTAATTCTCTTAGAGCTGACCGCTTCTCTGCCTGCTCACCCGGTGTTACCACTTGGGTAGAAGAGATTTCTTCCCAGCAACTTCTGCCATCTGGAATTACCTTCTTTTATCCACCTAGTTCATTTGGTCTCTTTTAAAATATTTTAAAATATTTTCTGAAATGACAACTTTTTGCTTTCACCTGTTACTCCTCAGTGCTTGACGCTGTGACTGGATGCTTAATGCAGTAGGAAATGCCTGTACTCCACTGTTCTCCATGAGATGTTTATCACATGAAGTCAGGAAAAGGCTTTGAGGCACAGCTTGATGAAACACTATAAAATAAAATGCTGTGTGAAAGTTTCAGAAAGACTGAAACCTATAACCCCATAACTAGCTTCTCCCTACTGAGGAAAGAACATTGCCAGACTTTTTTGTAGCTTATAGTAAAAGTTTCCACCAGCATAGTGGTGCTGTTTCACTCACGTGTGTGTACGTACAAAACTGTCACTGGACAGCTGAGGCTGAAGGGCACCCCTGGCCTCTATCCCCTCCAACCTCACCGCTCAAGCAGGGTCAGCCAGAGCCTGGTTTGGAAAATCCAGTTTTGTTCAGGTCAGGAATATACAGAAGACAGGTGGAGATTGCGCGGTTTCTCAGGGCTGCCTGTTGCAAAGTTTGACCATGTAGTCTACTCTCCGTCAGGATGCCTTTCTCAGTCCTCAGTACTAGTCCCATGTAGGCCAGGGTGTGCTTAACAGTTAGATGCTTTGCATTTTCCTGTTGTGTTGGGAAAGCTAAGAGAACAAACACATCTAGAGCTGAACATCACAAGATAACAACATTGCTTAACTTGCCCTGGCTTTGAAAACTTTTGACTTAGTTTGTTGCTGCTTTATTGTTTACAGAGAAAAAATGATTTTGCAAGATATATCATTTGTATGTCAGTGGTGCTCTGCTTCTGTATTGATATCCCTTCAGATGCTTGAAAATGTAAAGTTTATGCTTGGTCGTTATCCAGAGGTCTTACCAGCTTTGTGGATACTAATGGGGCAGAGTGCTGAGGTGCACTTGATACTCTGAGATAGAATAATATTATCATCTTCTGAAATAATTAAGATAAAATGGAAATAAATGTCTCCTGTCATAGAAGTAAGGATGCTAGAGTACAAAAAGCAGTTCTTAATCATGGACTAATATTAGCTATCCCGAGTGCTTTAAGAAGGGGACAACTTACCAAAGTACGGTCAATAAAAGTGTTAGAATAAACTGATCAGATAACTGACTTTTATTTGAAATGCAGTGTTAAACCTTAGTTCATAGATCAGATACCCGTTCAGCACATTATTTTTTTTAAATGCACTAGCAGCAGTGAACTACTGGATGAGCATTTTAGGAGAGTTGCTACTAGACCTGAAAGAGACCAGTAGTTGTCTGTCTGGCAGGGGAAGTATCCTAATGGGTGTAGAACAGGGGGAGAACCACTTAGTCTCACTTTCCCAAACTATAGCAATTCATTCATTACATAGAACGGATAGTATACCGCTCTTTAGAGATCCAAGAGCATATACAGTAACAGTTATGATAAAGAAATATTTTATATGCTTCATATTGAACTTTGGACAAGATGGAACTTCACAAGTGGTTTATTTTGTTCTCAGACATCATCAAGTGTTGCAGGTATTTCTTAAACAACTTGTGATTTCCATGTATTATCCCTTTCTTGTTGGCTATGTCAACTGTAGGTATGATCTAATGTGCTCTTTTCATTCACATTGGTAGTAAATATAAATACAGACAGTGATAAATTACTCCTTTCGATGTTTTTCAATTTATTGGGTGGTAGGGGAGTCTGACAGTCTAGCAAAACATTATGTTGCAAATAGTCCTCTCAAAGGAGGGAAAAAGTGTATTTAATGCATTATTAAATATAGCAAGTAGCCAAATTAAACAAATATATCCACTGTAATGATACCTCCAAACAGTGTATCAAAGGAGCTTGCAATCTCAGGTAGAAAAATCTGCTTTAAACTTTGAATCTTGTGCATTTAGACGGTTACTGCTTTTCTTGGTTTTCTGTTTTCTTTTTTCTTTTTCTTGCAATGCAAGGGCAAATTTCTCACCTGGTTAAACTCAATGTCAGTTTTGGGGTTTTGTCTGATTCCATCCCTGGCCTGTGTTACTTATCACTCTTTTGCATAGTTAAGGTTTTACATTTTTTTTATTAGTAATGCATCTGTCTCTACTCAACCAAGGAACTTGCATCATGACAAAAATGACAGGCGTATTGATTTGCCTTTCATTTTATGCCTTTGAGGATGGGAGTATTCGGTCTAGGGATAAATTTCCCTACGTGGTGACTAGTCTCCAGCTTTTTAAACACCTCTTGTTGGAAAATGCTGACTGAGCTGAATGAAAACACTAAGTGGGAATTTGTCAGTGTGATTTTCATGGGAAAGACTTTCACCCTGGATGGATGGTTATTTGCTATGTCCAACTTTGCCTACAAATATTTCTGAAAACTTATGTTCTACATGAAAATTTCTGTTTCTGTATTTTAGTTCTAGTTTGGAAAAAGAGAAGAGTGATAAATGTGAAAGCTTTTGGAGATCTCAGTTGTCTTAAGGGTACAAACCCTTCTATGTTTTCTAATAGGTTACTGCTGTCAGTTTTGAAGTAGCAAAAGAGAAGCTCGGGAAGTGAGATCACTTGATTTTTGTTTTCTATTCTAAACCAAGAATTGTTGTTGCCACATCAGTCATATTACTTTAGACATTAATTATTCTATAAATGATTTCCTGAGAGATATATTGAAACTTGCTTCATTTTTTGCATGCATCTATAACGAGCATATAACACTGCCTTAAATATTCTTTGCACATAGGATCCAACATAAATGTTTCTACTCTGCACTCTGTTCTGAACACTCAGTGGTATTTTAAGGTTTAATTCAGTTCCCTCTGGTTGATCATGCTTCATGCATTCATTAGTCACAGTATCAAGTAGAGTGATGATTGAGAGTCAGCTCTGAAAATCCAAACTGGTAATTGATGTTAATTTGAATTTTCACTTAACTGACTGTTGAAAGGCCTTGGAGAGAAAAAAAAAAAAGCGGGGAGGAGGGGAACTGTATGTCGCAAATATTTTTTCTTGAATGTTTTTCATGGGGTAAGAGAATCAGTTTATAGTTTCAGAAGACTGTTGTGTAACCTGGAAACTTCTCTCTACAACTACCTGCAAGGAAGGTGTAGAGAGGTGGGGTCGGTCTCTTCTCTCAGGTACCAAGCAATAGGATAAGAGGAAATGGTTATAAACTGCATGAGGTGAGAGTTAGGTTAGATATCAGGAAGAATTTCTTTAGTGAAAGAGTTGTCAGGCATTGGAACAGGCTTCCCAGGGTAGTGGTGGAGTCACCATCCCTGGATGTATTTAAGAGGTGAATAGATGTTTTACTTGAGGACATTTTCTAGAGGTGGACTAGGCAGGGTTAGCCTGTGGTTGGACTCAATGATCTTAAAGGTTTCTTCCAACCCAAGTGATTCTATGACTCTTTATGTCTTTTTTTTTATTCTTTTTCTTTCCATACCTCTGTAGTGGCATCCGCCAGCTAACGTTTAACTTTTTGAGTTAGTATTCTACAGGTTCTGATGAAGGCTAAACAAAACTAAAGCCATGCAGGGAAAATTGCTGCATGTATATGACCAAGAATGAATGAGTTGGGACACCAGAAATCCTATAAGTCTCTTGTATTTGCTATATCACCTTCCCTTTAAATAGCTGTTAGACATGACAGTCCACTTAGGGCACTAAAAAGAAGTGTATCACCTGCTATCTTCTGGTCATACACAAGTATTTGACATCCCCCTAGGGTAGGTTTTTGGTTCCTGGTCATTTTAAAATGTACGGCATTTTTTCCTTATAGCTTCGGATTTTTCATCAAATCTTTTCATCCTGACTTCTGGATTTCACTTACAGTGACAGCACTGTTGAAACAAGCTAGTATGTTGGCAAACCAGGGAATGTATCAAAGGTTTAATCTATGCTAGTTTCAAAATGCTCTCAAATAGCAGTTTAAGTTAGACAGATGAACATTCTGGGCTTTGTTATTCTGGGGAAAAAAAATACTTGATAGGGCAGTGCAGTGCTTGAGCAAAAAGGGGAAGCTTGGGAATTTTTAGGAGAAATAGGTAGAAGAGTGGGGGGGAAGTAATACTGCTATCAAATATAGCCTCTCTTCTCTCATTATGTGTCTTCTTTTTTAAGTGAAAAGATGATTATAATATGTAATTTCAGTTAATACAAGGAAAAATCTTTAGTTTACCTGCAGTTTTGAGGCTAATCACAGTAATTTTTTTGCTTCCTTTTACAGGTTGCCTTTTTGAAGATGTGAAGAATGCAGATACCTGTGTTGCAAACCATTCCTAAATTATTTTTTAGCAGAAGTGTACAGATAACTTCTAAAGGTGTGACTTCCACAAGCAAAATCCACTGACAATACAAAACCAAATGGGGGTGTGATGTGTTATTCTTCATATTCCAGAGTGTTTCAAAACCAAAGACAGAGTTAACTTTTGCATCCAGTACATTTTTAGATGTCATTCTAAGAGTGACTTACCTGTCACTCCTGTTACATCCAGCTTGGATGACTGTTCTGATCTCGTCATTGCCCAAAAGAAATTATCTATATACCTGAGTGTTACTTTTATCAGACAGCATTTTTTCTGGTAATGTTGGTCCAAATTTGTTTACCTTCCTTCTTGAGAGAGGGAGACAGTTTCTGTATTCCTTCAGCTCACGTAGATTATTTTTTTTTTAATTATAATGTTTTGGAGAATCAAGGTTTTATGGTTACTTGGAATAATTCCTTCAACTTCCAGAAGAGCATGTGTGTGAAGTCTGGCCTTGCAGAAACTGCTGGAGGTGAAAGATACTTACAGCAAGTCAATACAGATACTCTGAATTGTGTTCTCTGTGGTGGATGCTCAGTGGCCTCTCATGGGAGCCATAGCACATTTCCCTGGGACACAGAGCTGGTACCATTTTCAGTTTTGGAGTAGATTGCACATTTAATTGACAGTAGTTTTTGCCTTCCCTTGTCCAGGGGAACAGCATGGTATAAATGCATCAGTTGAGAAGCAGAAAAGATGTCTCCTGGCATTTTTGCCTCTGTTCCTGCTCATTGGCAGTCTGCTCCTGCCCTAGAAGGATGCAATCCTTTAATATCAACCATCTCTCTTGGACCCCTCATCCCTCCAGGGTGTTATCCCATATCTGCTTTGCTTATCTGCAGTTTTCATTAAACAACTGCTGTTGGCAAATCAGTCAGGTACTGGAATGGTTCATCTGACCTAGTATGACAAGTCTTTTGTTCTCAGATGTATACAAAAAGTATCCAAGCAGAAAGAAAGTGCAGACTGGCTTTTGCAAAGTCCATCTTTAATCTCTTAAAATAAAAAGATGCTACCTTGCTGGGAAGCATATACATCTTTGAAGAATGGATTTGGGAGGGAATATTCTTGTTAGAGTTCTTTCAAAATTCCTGAATTTCAAGGAAAGTTAACATGCCCTTTAAATATGAAATGATCTTGAAGTAGGATGTGACCCTGCAAAGTGTTGGACACTTTCTCTGGGTTTTGCACATCCTAAGACAAGTAGCCAAGGTCTCCCAGTACCCAGTCTGGATATCATATTTTTCTGCTTTTATTCTAGTTTTCAGTGTTGAAGGAAGAACATAAATTATCTGAGTTTTGTATTCAGGGACTAAATTACCTAGTTCCAAACAAAATATTTTGTACATGCACCAATGTTTATTCATTTTATGAATAAAATAAATTTTCTAAATCACTTTACTGTTTGTTCTGCTTAATATCTCTGGAGCTTCAGCTTCCCAGAATATGACTTAGTAACTTGCAGATGAAAAACGTTCTTCTCACACAGAAATACTCCAAATTTTAAAATTTCCCAACATATTTAAATGACTGCTGTTAATGGTTTTGCATGTATGGAGCAATCATAGGTCAGAGATTACTTGAGGTTCAGTCTTTTGTCATGTTCCAGAATGATGAGTGCAGACACTTCACTGGGAGTAATTTGGAGGGGGAAAAACCCTTCCAGAGATGATAAATCAACCCCATCCTGCCTGGCCTATCACTCACCTGTAGAAGCTAATGGCACCATTCATGCTGCAGCTTGCAAAGCAAATCCTCAGAGTGCTAAGCCAAGCATGTACACTCCAAACATTAAACTGTAGGATCTTGCCGTCTGCTTATGTATGCTTAAAGCTTTTCCATATTATTTGTTACCATATATATTGCTAAAGTGGATCTGGCTGGGGTGGAGTGAATGTTCTTCACAGCAGCCTGTATGGTGCTGTGGTTGGGATTTGTGGTACAAGCAGTGCTGGTGCCATACAGATGTTTGGACTACAGCTGAACCATCTCCTTTATTTCCCACTCTCCCCCCGCCTCCCCGCAACAAATATGTTCAGGGTGGACAAGAATCATAGAATAGCCTGAGTTGAAAGTTAGGAGTTGGGGACACAGTGACTTGCGGAATCAAACTTCACAACCCGTGGCAGGTTATAAAGCAGGTATGTTTCGGCGCCGGGTGCAAGGGGGCTAGCGCCTCCTAGCTTGCACGATGTTTCACCAAAACAGCCAGCTATTTATTACACAAAGTTATGCATATACATAAGATTTCCCGAGAAAAGGTTGGCTTATTCTAAAGAGTTCCAGGAATTATTTAAATTAGTTCCAAGAGGTATTTAAAACAGTTCCGAGAGCTCATTNTATTTAAAACAGTTCCGAGAGCTCATTATCATAAGTCCTCCCCTGGCGCCTGCGCCAGGGGAGGAGACTTATGATAATGAGCTCTCGGAACTGTCGTGGTGGTGGTCGTGGGCTGGGGTCTT
>VXBZ01008804.1:152739-166132 GCA_013399135.1 Heliornis fulica | reverse complement strand
AGAGTACATAGACGTCCATGGCCGCATTCTAATCATGGGAGCTGTCCCACCAAGTTTCTGTTACTGCTACGATATTGTATCTGTCTGACCACACACAGACTTCTAACTCCTCCTGTTTATTCCCCATACTGCGTGCATTGGTGTACAGGCATTTCAAAGAACAGGCCGAGCTCACCAATTCCACCTTATGGGAGTGTGAGATCTTCTGGTCCTCATTATTACCAGTACTCTGCTCCACTGACAGGGGCCCAGCAATAACCTCACCTCGCTTCAAATCTAGTTTAAAGCCCTACAGATGAGGTCAGCTAACTCTTTTCCTAGAGCCCTACTCCCCTGGTAGATAAGCCCTTTCCACTTGCTCCCGTAGGCAGTCTTACAGAACCATCTATTCCCAAAGTGGCATCACATGCCACCTCAAAATAAGTCTCTGCCTAAGCAGACTCAGACTCAGTGATTCTGTTCCCTGCCTTGTGTCTGGGTATGGAAACCAAATTCACTAGCAGCCCATCTAGACTAACAACCACTAGAAGAAAGAGATTTTTGCATAAACATGAGTGAAAGTGTTCACAAGTACAGTCAATCAACATTCTGGTGAGGAAAGCATACTGTATTAGAGCAGAACAGAAATCTTCCAGGTGGTCTTTTCCCCTGCTGAATAACACATGTGATTCTACAGAATGGTGTCCTTTTTAAGGAAACTTTAGCCAGTCTCACATAAATCATTCCAGTCTTGGCCTCCAAAAGGAGTTGCCAAGTAGTGCAGCTGTACGGTATGCTGTGATCATGAAGGGAAACATAAATTTCAAGCCAAGACACTATGGCTTTGTGTTTTTGGCCTCCTTAGACACTGACATCCTTCTGTAAAGTCCCCCTGTACGGTTTACCCCTATTCATGTGTGTCTTCTTTCTCCTGATACAGATGGTTCAGACTGGACTGAGACTGCACACCAGATGCCAAACCAGTGAGAGGTGAGGGGAAGGGAACATTCATTCAATGGCCTTTATTTCCTTGGTAGGATAAATACCAACTTCTTACAGCACTCACAGTGTCTGGAAAGACCAAGTCAGATGAGAACTGCTGCAATTACAACTATGCCTGTACTGGTATGTAATAAGCAACCCTCAGAGTCAGACACATCACCCCACTGTCCTTCTTCCCAAAATGAGATCATTTTGGCCTGCAACTCTCAGACACTGATACAGCAGCCGCTGGATGAAATGCTGCAGACAAAGAGGGAATCAACACCGCTGAGAAGATAAGTACTAACTAAATCTGCTTCCTGGGCTTAAACAAAGCTGCAACGGGTATGGACAACAAGCATCTGGAAACAGCTGGGCACATCTATATCCATCCGCAACTGTCCCTATGTGGTGAGCCTGCATCAGTCACAAATGATGGGTGGAAGGTTAAATGGCAACAATGAAGTGCATTTCACTGAGATGAAGCAAGACCAGCCAACATGAACAGCTCAATACTGACTTTGATCAGAAGTGGAAGGTCTCTGCAGACCAAATCTTGGGAAATTTTCTAAACAAAGGAAGACACCCAGAGCAGAAAACAGGAGCCATAGACAAAAAAAAAAAAAAGCTTTGAGCTGTATGGTGTATCAGGCCAGAATGTGACACCAGAGACAGCCACTTTGTGCAGCACCATGGCAACAGCTGTGGTTTGCAGTGTGGAGGGCAAAGGGTCACAGTCCCACTGCCCTACATTCCCAGTCTTGTGTTTCCTGCCTCCTCACCAATTATTTATCTTAGTATTATTATTGCTCTTCGCCATGTAATTGTTCATTTCCATCCTGCCCCTGGTCAAGGACCAACCCTCTGTCAGTGAGACAAGCACACAGACTAGACAGTCTACATTACTTGACACAGCAGGAAAACTGTAGGAAGTTCTATGCACCCCACTCTTGTTCCTACCCAACACATGGAAGTTGTGACAAATGCCACATCTATTCAGACCCGCCCTGTGCAAAGAGAATGCCCTAGCCAAGAAGCATCACCTCCATTTTGAGCTTTCTTCCTACATTTTTCCTCCAAATAAATTGCTATCACATCTGCTACGTCATCCCTTTAACTCACCCTTTACTTTTTCATCAGCCACTGGAAAAAAAAAAGCTGCTGACTGCTCCTGTCCTATAGCCTTCAGCATTAGTTTTCACCATTTCCGTACATCTTCCTCTGCATCCCTGATAAATACTAAAAGCCAGGCTAGGAGGATGTACAGCATCTATCTCTTTTATTCCCTTTATCTTCAAGAATAGGAATGCAGAAGGCATGAAACGGACAATAAAATACTCTAGGATGGAGATCAAATCTCCTGCAAAATGGAATTGGTCTGAACAAATGAGGGTGGTGATGAGCATTGCCTGTCATTTCCTGCTCCCTATTACTCACCATCTCCAAGTGGATCTAGCATCTGCAGGTGAAACAGATGTGCTGCTCCTGACTCCCTCAAATCCAAAAATCCTTCATTCTATTTGCAAAAGCCTGTAGGGTTGGGGTTTTTCTTCAGCATCATACTGACTCTTTATAACTCCAGCTTTACAACTACACAGCTATCTCAGCTATGTGTTCCGATCCTTCACAATTCTTTTCCATTTATATTTATAAATCAGGATGCTAGGTTTTTGATAGATGGTGCAAAAGCAACATTTCTTCCATTTCCTTGAAGTCAGAAAGACTTGTCGCTTGTCTTGAAGAGCTTGCTGGATTCCTGTTTTATGAGAGAAGCAGAAGATGAAGAGGTATGTATGGTGATGAAGTGATAACCATCTGAGACAGTCGTAGGAGGTACAAGCTTGGTTCAAAGCCTGCTGGAGTTGGTGGAAAGCTAGTACTGACTGCTTTAGCTTTTGGAGTTTCCCTTGGCTCTAAAATCCTTAGGTTCTTCCCAAAATTTGGATTTCCAATGGCTGTGTTAACAGTAAATTTTCAGTCTGACTGATCCTGCTGAGCATATTCAATCTTAAATGCTTTGAGCAGTAGTGCCAAACAGTCCACTGTGCTCAGGATAAGGCTGTTGTGCAAGTGTTTTCAAGTGCAGGACAAACAATTCTTAATTACAGTTTTTCATACTGACAGACTTCTCTGAAGTCCAGGGCATGCACTCATGAATTAATCCTCCTACGTCAGTTTTCAAAATGGAAAATCCTAGCAATCTGGCTTCTCAGATGAAACAACCAAGGTAGAGAAGTTAAATGACATGATCAAACCACAGATGCAAGTGAGTCTTACAGTCAGAATGAAAAAGCTACTCTTTGCATGGCAGTAAACCATCTTGGCACCTCTCAGTCCCTACTAAACACATGGCTCTGTCCCACTGAAGGCAGGCACGTACATGAAATTAGGTAGGCACAGAACTTTATAAATCTGTGAACCAAGTATCTTAGATTCACATGTGCATTTTGAGGCACTGGTCAAGCACAGTGCTGAGGCATGAGCTCCAGTGCATTTACCAGGTCTGAAGTGGCCACAGAATAGCCATCCAGCCCAGCTGTTTCAAGACTGAGCTTTGCTGATCTGAACCCTCAAAGGAGTTGCCTCAGCCTGAGCTGTTTGAACTGGGTGGAAGAGAATGACACTCTGAGACACTCTGGTTTGCTCCTCCTTCCTCCTGCTTGAACGGGGAGCACCTTTCCACTAGTGACCTCAGATTGATAAACCTGACTCACATCTTAGATTTGAGCTTGAGGGGATTATCTGAGTTGGATGAGAGATTTTTACCTTACTTTGCAAATCAGTATTTTTCAATGTGTTAGTAGCTCCTATAGCTACCAACAGAAGGTCTCTGTACTCTGTGCAAAATACAAAGGTTCTGCTTTCCCAGAGATCTCCTCATGCGGCAGCTCTTGAGACAAACCGATGGGAGGCAAACAGATTTGCACTGGAAGTTAGCAACAGCCAAGAGAACGATGGAAAATCCTTGTACTTCCCATAATTGGAATGTGACCATTGCTTAAATAATAGACTTGCTTAAATAATGGCTTTGATCTCCAAAGAAAACAAGTACTGGAGGCCTGTGATGACACAAACCCAGCATATCAATCTGGTGGCATGACTGGAAACCTTTTTGCATTTCCTGCATCCTCTCTGCATTTCCTGCAGGGATTGCATGTTTTGAATGCAACATGAACACTGCAAGGGCAATCTTTGTATTAAGGCTGTGGACCTCAAGCTAAGCAGCTACAACAGATGCAGGTACCTCATCAAGGGTCTCTTCTGGATATAAAACATTCAGGATGTCAAAAGAAGTACTGTGCTATATACACTGAGGTAACCTGGCAAAAAGATTGCCAAAGATTCTTTTCTTTTTTTTTTCTCTTTAGAAAGCCATGTTTTAATTTAATAAGGCCATATACCTGGGATCCAAGGGGTAATTTACAAAAATTGGCAGGGGGTGGGAATATGCTCCAGCAATTTACTTTGGCTAATGTGCGTGACTGGGGATCCGGTAGAGGAAGGTAGTGGAAGTGAACAGATCAACATTCTCTGCCTTAAACTGCCACCACAAGCATGGGTTTTCCTATAGATCAGATACCATAGAAGGTCTGGGATATATTAGTATGCACACCACAGACCTGTTGTCTGTGATTAAGGGCTCTCAAGCTCTCTCCAAGATCTTCTCTGGAGATGGCAAGATAAGCCACCAGTCGAAAATTCCCTATATGGACTGGAATCATCCTTAGGACATGGTACTATGTAATCAAATGATATTGCAGTTTCAGACTGGACATGTATAGAGAAAACTCATATCCTTGGAGTCTCCCGGAGAATGAAAGCCATCCTGAAGTTGAGCACACTGCAGTAACAGGGTACAGTGCTGACCACCCAAATCTGTTAATGTAACTGCTGTTTACACTGTGTAAGAGATGAAACTGTGCAGAATGCTTTCTAAGCATTGCTTCTTATCCAAAAAGTTTCCGGTTCAATCTGAGTGATGCTTTTTTAAAAGTTGATGTTTTACTACGAATCATGTGAGAAGGAGACTAATAAAGGTGTCATGGAGAGCCATACTTTGTACTAAGGTCCTGCAGTTCCCCCCTTGTTATATCCTTCAAACCATCACCTTAACTTCACCCTCTAATCCCAAAAGAAGTTTTCCTCATTGGTGGGGCACAACCCTAGCCCTTCTGAACTCAGTGCCTGACTGGACCAACTCATAGGCAGCCAGAATTTGATTAAACAATGCTTGTTTTAGCCTGGTTTTCTAAGAAAACAAGAGGTTACTCTATCAGTTACCTATTTGTTCATCTGTCTGCTTCCTGTAATATCTTGAAATGGTTAGCTAATTTCAAATAAAAATAGGACAGAAGTCTCAAGGAAAATCAGGGTAATGGAAATCAGCACTTTTTAAACACTTGTTCCAAGGGGAAGAAAGAGAAGCACACCCCTTTCTGCAGCAGTCAGCACTGGCAAGTGGTCCATATAGGCTCATATAGGCACCTTTTAGCCTGCTAGAGGTAAACACCAGGAGACACAAACGGGAGGTGGGAAATACCGATGCAAGTGCATGAGGTAAAGCCAAAAGAGTGAATCCATAGGAATGGAGACTTAACAAAGCATTGCACTTTTTTGTTACCATTGGCAGAAGTTCCCTGTGATTCATGTGCCCTGCTAGTATGCTAAAAAGGCCATAGTTTTCTTAGTGATTCAACAACAACACAGCTGGTTTCTTTGAAATTCTGCCAGCTCTAACTAGAGGTCTCCTTCAGTTTCTTTGCTGGCAGAAGGAAGAGTTCCTGGTTACCAAAGGGTAACTCTGGTAAATACCCAGGGTGCTGCCTCAGCATCACAGGCAGAGAAGGAATTATGAAGAAAACATCTGAACCAAGTTATGGCGTGGTATTCACCATTGTCCCAGGTCTGTGTCAATCCCAGAAATAACTTATTTGAAGCATATAGGCGGGAGAGCTGCATTGCAGTGTTTAATGCTGAAGAGTATCACTCAAAATGCAGAAGGCTCTTGTGGGCTTTCAGTGGCAAACGACTGACTCTTTGCAGTAGCTGCTCATTATCAACACACTGTAAAAGTTTCCAGGTATACATGCAAGTTACTGTCTCTTATAAATTCACATTATCTTAAACAAGATGTCGACAGGGGCACCCAGAAAGTCAGGTAGTCAAAGAAGTCTCGACCTTCTTTAATCAGGAAAGGCTACAAGCCATTTTCAAACGATCATAATTAGGAGGGATAGTATTGCATGAATACCTCAGTCAGCATTCAATCAAAGAATTACCATCTTACAAAATAGCATTTTTACTGGGTGTGCCCTCAACATGTCAAATAATCCCTCAGTGGAGAAGGATACAGACAGAAGGGTTTCTTTAAATTGTTTTGCCATTGCCCTTCCATGCCAAATAGACCCTGCATATGTCACGGACTGATACACTGTGGTCCATATTACAAAGATCAAACATGCTAATCTAGCCTGTATCTGCTGTGTGCATGCATGAACATCGTTTTAACCATCCCTGTTATTTGCAGGCCTGGATAGCCTACTTTCTCCCAGGCAAGGTTTTCAAAATGTCTCACTATCTTAACAAGTGGTAAACATCTAATCTAAATTTCCCTTCCTGTAATTTCAGCCAGCTGCTTTTAACTTATCCACTATGGGCAGAGAAAACAGATTATGCCCTTCTCTCCTGAAGCACTCCTGTAATTACATGAGAAAGGATCACATGACCCCAAAGTCGCCTCTTCTCTAAATTAAAACAACCCTTGGCTTTATTTCAAAGTCCTGCCGCCTGTGTAACTTGTTTGTATTGGGATAGGCCTACCTGCTGATAAAGCAAAAATCTACAGTCTACCTTTCTCATTACAGCTGAGCAGTGATTGCTGTAGCTACCTGTTGCCAAGCATGAAGAAAGTGTTCAGGGCTATAAATTTTTGGGACCTGGAGCAAGAAATACCGAGGCTCAAACCCAAGTTTTGCTGCTGCCAGTCTGTCTGGTGCTAGGCAAACTGAATCCCAGTTCAAAGCCCCTTCACTTGACAGGTCTAGAAATGATAATTTGCTTAACTTAGCATACCACGACCAAAGTAATATAAAGTTGGAGACTGCAGATGTTGTGAAGTCTAGTGCAAGAGCTCACTGTTACAACTGACTTCCATGTGGACTAGTATTCTTAGAAATTATTTTAAAATTTTATTCTGAAATACTACTGGTGTCTTTAAAAAGCAAAGTTCTCCATGAGTGACAGTATCAAACTGCCAGGGTCATCAGTAGCTTCCAAGTAAATGTGGGGAAGTGCAGGACTTCAGAACACCAGGAATACCATGGGTAAGTATTGACATTTGAAGCCCTCTGAGTAAATGATTAAACAGATTTGCCAAAGATTGCTCTGTCTCATGAGTTTCCTAGTATCAAGCTGTCTGAGCCTGCTGGGAGAATTCTCTGTACAGTAGGTGTACTCCTTCTCCTCAGAAGATGATTTTGAGTATCAGAATGCTTTCTGGTTCAGGTCGGGTTTTTTATTTTTGTAGCACTGCAGAAGAGATCCACATGGAATCACACAAACACTGACTGGTAAGACTTATCCTCCAGACTATAACTTTCTACACAATCACTTTCCTTCAGTTGTACTGGCCAAGAGCTGTATCAAAGCTTCATACAGAGTTTCACAGGCTTCCTAAATTAAAAGGGGGTTGGTTTATTTTGGGTTTAATACATTAAATTATAGATCTTTCTATAATAAGTCACAGGGTGCACCATTTCAAAGCATTTTCTGAAAAGGTGTGGGCATATTAAAAGATACCAACACTGCTTGTTTTTACTCTTTTGTTTAAAGAATGAGTCACAGGTGGAATGAATAAAAAAAGAAGCCAGTATTTTTTTCTAAAAGGGTGTGGGCACCAATGTTAAGTTACATCTCCAGGTAAGCCAGGCCCATTTGCAAACCTTCTTCACATTGCACATCCACTCAACTTCATATCTGCCTGCCTCTAGTTTATTCAGTTGCTCCTGCATGGCAGCAGGAGTTCTGAAGTGTATCTCACGGCTCTTTCTGCCTAGTACCATTCTAGTGATTGCTCTGAGGAGCGTGGTGGCAGAACTTGTCTGTTCTGCTCCCAGCCTCCATCTTCCCTTCCCCCCAGTTTAAGGGAGCTATACTGCTGAGTACTTCAACTTGTGTTAATAGCTCACTCACAGGTAGATGTAGTGCAGATTTCAGCTGTGCTCACTACACCAGAATTCAGCCTGGAAGGCCAGAGATGGTGATGACACTGTGGCAGACAAATTCAGATAGCTGACAAGTACTGCTGCAAGTATCCTTTGTGTAATTAGTGCAGACCTGCAGCTCATTACCCTGAAGAGCAGCAGTGCCTCGAATTTTAGCAAGACACATATAACAGGGGTAGTTCTCATGTTGCAGTACCAAGAAAATCAGGTTTTCCAGGGCTTGAGGGAAGAGCAACCAAGGCAGAAACAGAGGTCTATTATCAGAATTCATTTCAATGCAACTCCAGGCAAAGGAAGCCTTGAAAGAGATTATTTACGGTGACTGGAAGAGGGAACAATTTTTCCAGGCAAGTACGCATGACTGTTTTTCTACAGGAAAGAGATGTTTATCTAAGTAATGCATCAATAATTAGGAGAGGTGAGTTAGTAGATTTGGTAATTCAGCCTTGCTTAGAAATCTCACTCATTACTTTGGAGTTTTCATTGATGAAAGACCCTCCAGGACTTAAACTCAGGAGTTGAATTAGGTCAGAGAAGCTTGCTCACACAAAAGAGCCACAAGACTTGCTGCCTCTAACTCCAAAGAGGTCAAGTATAGCCATCATGGATCTCCTTTC
This sequence comes from Heliornis fulica, assembly GCA_013399135.1. Taxonomy (NCBI): domain Eukaryota; kingdom Metazoa; phylum Chordata; class Aves; order Gruiformes; family Heliornithidae; genus Heliornis; species Heliornis fulica. The sequence goes on along the minus strand of VXBZ01008804.1, from coordinate 157,332 downwards.
ATTAACACAGTTTACTTTTGCTGTAGGCAAAACTACTAGAGAAGTTAGAGCCTGCCTTAAAACAGTATTAGTTCCTGACTTTTACCCCATTGCAAGCAAACCTGGGTTCAGAAAACAAGAGCAACCTTGGCTAAGTCCGAGAGAAAAATCTCATTCTGCATATACAGAATGGAGATTATTGTATACTGGAAAGAGAAGCACATAAGAGAAGCCTGTAGAGAATTTTTAACTTAGGAAAGAGGATCTGGATATTTTATGAGCATCCTTTCAGGCCTTAATTTTATTGGGGAAAATATTGAGCTAGCTACTATCTGTGCAGGGAAAAGTGAACACAGCTAGGTCTTTATCATGTACACCTTCATCTGCATACTCGTGTTGACTCCTTTCTACTCTCTTTGAAGCACAGACCTCCCAGTTCTCAACTGAATTACTGTGCTTGAAATACCCACAGTGGCAGAAGCTACCTTACAACACCTCGTCTGTGAAAACATGCAAGCAGAGCATCCGGTTTTTGCCTAATTAACTAAAAAGAGATTGAATAAAAGGAGTATTTCACACTCAGATTTTAAAAATATTCAAAAAGCCCTCATAGGCCTTCTAAGGAGAACAACAGCAACTACACTGACCAAGTAACAACTACAAACAATTAATAGAGTGTTTGAATACTGTAAATGTAAGATTTTTTGCCTGTTCGTAGGAAAGTGGGTTTTTTTCTTTAAATAAGAGGTTTGGAATAAAACCATTTTAATATACCAAAATGACTGGAGGATGTCACCTTTCTTTTTTTGGAATCATTAAATCATTACAGATTACCCAGGGGGAAAAAAAAAAAAAAAAAAAAGAGAGGAGAAATCTATTCACCAAGCTCCTAAGAAACACATCTTCTGAAAAAAGGACTGGGAACACATCTGAATGCTTTTTTGAACTTAATTCAAACAGACACAGTGACCTGTTACCCAGTTTGTGCTACAGCTAGTTGCACCATAAGTGGAGAACATTTGATATGGTAAAGTTTATCCCCTCCTAGTGCTTATATAAACAATGATGCAAGGCATCAGAGCATCAAACACTAGGCCTAAATGTTTTTGAAAATCAAGCAGTATGAAGCAGCTCCCCAGTTCCCTTACAGATAGCCCACAAGCACCTGCTCTCCCTTTATGAGCTTGCTCTGCAGCTCTGAAAAACTCTCATTGTTGGGGCCCTGACTGTACTGAAGGACTATGCTGACCACATGCAGGGCACCCTGGCCTTGGAGCAGTGAATAGGGGAGCCGGAAGGCTGCCTTGGAACAAAGAAAGAGACTATAAGGGGAGTGGCTGAAATGCTTGAAATTCACGGGGTTATGTGTTAACCAATCAGGACTGAGTATTTGTTGCGTAATCAGAAAGCTGTAACCAATGATAAGTTCATCCTTGGCGGATGTTCCCGGACACTGGGACCAAAAGGTATATAAAGATGTGAGGGACAAAGAATAAACGGATTGAATCTGCACCACATTGATGTGTACTTTCACCCCGGCTCGCGCTTCGGCATCTCATAGCCAGGTAAAGACAACTGATGGACTTCATGCTGGTGCAGTGGTATGGGGCTGTGTCAAACTTCAGTGCACATTTGGGTGTAGAGTGGGTACATCTGGAGTGGACAGCACAAACCTGCTTCTCAGAGAGATAAAGCAATGTTGCTCTCCCATTGCCTTCTCCAGCAAAGCAAAAGCATGAAACCAACTTTCTCAACACCTGGTATGGCACCCTAATGTGCCTCTTGGTTAAGCTTGTCCTGGGGCCCTGGGTACAAAGAACACTAACACACAGCTCTTACAACTGATAAACACAGAGGTTCTTGTAGGTATTCTCATTAGTGCCACACAATAAATATGCATACAATGCAGATTGTTTTCATGAAATAAGGAATGCAAACTGGCTAGGAAAAACAGGGAAGAAAATACTGAGTTTGATAAGCTGTTATTCCAATTTTCATAAGGAGCAGCTGAGGAAATGGAAACCAGCATGTATTTACCTATTCTCGCCTACTGGAAAAATACCAAGAGGCTGCATTACATTCAGGAATGTTGTCTTGTGTGCAAACCAGGAAACCACTTATTGCTGGCTTACCCAGCAGCTGAACGAGTGAGAAGCAAGGCACCACTCATCATGCCAGATTTGTGAAAACCTAACAGTGTAAACCTCATGCATTACACTTAGAATAAACAAGCTTGTTGCACACATTTCCCAGGAAAAATAATGGCACTGCACTGTATGAAGGAAACCCTACTGCCATTGAAAGAAAGTGGTGAGTTACACCCTCCTGTGCTTTTGACAGTTGCCATTCGGAGGAAGGAATTTGAGCTGAAGGACTTATGTCAGAAAGAGAAGGAAATTTGCTTGTTTTATCCATCACGCTATAGGGGACTGAAAGTCGGTACTGTGACCAGTACTGTTCAATGTATTCATCGATGACTTGGATGAGGGAATAGAGTGCACAGTCAGCAAGTCTGCTGATGACACAAAGCTGGAAGGGGTGGCTGACACACCAGAAGGTTGTGCTGCCATTCAACAGGATTTAGACAGGTTGGAGAGCTGGGCAGGGAGAAATTGAATGAAATTTAGTAAGGACAAGTGTAGGGTATTGCATCTGGGGAGAAACAAACCCAGGTACCAGTATAGGCTGAGGACTGGCCTGTTAGAGAAGAGTGCAGGTGAGAGGGACCTGGGGGTCCTGGTAGACAGCAGGATGACCATGAGCCAGCAATGTGCCCTCGTGGCCAAGAAGGCCAATGGCATCCTGGGGTGTATTAGAAGGGGGGTGGCTAGGAGGTCAAGAGAGGTCCTCCTCTCACTTTACTCCGCCCTGGTGACACCTCACCTGGAGCATTGTGTCCAGTTCTGGGCCCCTCAGTTCAGGAAGGACATACAACCCCTTGAGAGAGTCCATTGCAGGGCCACCAAGATGATGGAGTGGAACATCTTCCTGAGTAGACAGACCTGAGACTGGCAGGCAAGACTTGGGAGCTAAAATCCTCTTTCTTCATCACTGGCTTGGTGACATCCATGTGGAAAGGAGAATATACACCTGGACTTCTAGAAGAACATAAGCAAGACAAAACGGGGTATGATGAATTCAAATTCCAGCAAAATGCAGAACTGAAAGTACAGCCTTCTCAACAAATTTTCTTAGCCACATAACAAGTTTTTTTCAAATCACTTGCTGTATAAAGTCATTTGCTGAATCATTCCAGAGAGTCATTTCAGGCCTTCAGTGAGCTGCAGTGCAGTTTGTTGTACATTTTAGTTCTGCACTGTGTTCAACTGTTTTGCACCAATAGGAAAATCACATTGAACTTTCTGCTCCCTGACTACACAAAAGAAATGTTAACACAAAGCTTCTTCTTAACTATTCAGGTTAACAAGACGAAAACCTGCTTTTTATGACTACTCAATTCAAATTCTGTCTTGTATGATCATTCCTGATGAGAAAGCAAAGCATGGGAAAAGTTCAAATAACAATAATGAAAGCTTTTTGAAATACAAAGGAATATTCCAGCACAACATGGCTATGAACAACATCACTTCATCCATATATAATAAACAAAGGACAACCTTAGGTATCATGCCCTGCCTTTAGCTGAAATAGAATTTTTTTCACAGCTGAGAAAATCCCCGCATTAAACCAATCTTAAGCTGGCAATTACTGCATCGCTAATCACACTTAATGTATGTTTCTGTTGTAGCAACTATGATTGATAATTATTCATGTCTTATTGCAAAAACTACTTCAGCAAGCATCATGCTCTGTTCTTGTGGTATATAAAAAAATGTAACTGAGAATACCATTTTCAAATGAACACATAACATACAGACAGTTCCTTCCACACCAGTAATGTGCCTGATAGACCTACTATCTCATTTTCATGTGGACAATCTCTTCCCAGGCTTGTCTTTAAAGAGGGGGGAAACTGCCTGTGATAAGAAGCGTGAAAGCTGCACAGGCACGAAGCAATCATTTTTCTGTTCATGGTAAATCCGTTACATAGTCCCCAAAATCGGTAAGGGTGGAGAAGGGAATTCGCCACTTCTATTCAGAGGAACCATGAAAGATAATACTTTGCTAATTTAGGTAATCTTCCATCAACCACCCTTTGCTAGGAGCGGATTTGTCCTCCACAGATAAACACCAGGAAATGTCGCCTTTGTATTTGTTTCAGACGGTGTTTAGTTCTGCAAAGGCATACAGTGTCTGTCCGCCGTCAAAAACTCCCACTCCCGGGTAACGTGTACGGCGGGAAGAGATACGCCGTAGCGGGGTGCAAAGCTGACTGGTGCAAAGCCCGCACTTTCCTACCGCTCAGAAAAAGGACGCAGGGCTTTGCTGCAGAGGTGGTGGATTGGTATCTGTGCGGTTTGTAAGTTTGATCCTGCAAATGCTGCAGGGCGGGTGTTTAACCTGTGGCGGACAGCGCATTCCCCAGGCAATCGGGCACTTTACTTCATTCAGGCACTCGGGCAAAGTCAAAACGCCACGTTTCAGTCGCTTAAACCACCCACGCTGTGCCCACCCCTCCGTCCCTCTCTCCCCACCAGCCCACCGGCACGCCAA
>VXBZ01008804.1:130343-152489 GCA_013399135.1 Heliornis fulica | reverse complement strand
GGGGTTCGGCTCTTAGAGGGTCAGTTTGGGCCGGGGAGGGCGGAGACGCCCCCGGCTCCTGCCGCCGGGGCTGGTCGGGCGCTGCCCGCCGGGCTGTCACTGTGTCCTCTGCAAGGGGCCTGTTTGCAAGCACGGGCATGGCCCGTGCGGAGCATTAGCCCAGGGGCTTCTCCGCAGCCCTGTGAGGCGGCCTTTGGCGGTCTTGGCTGGGTCAACAGCTCTCCAGTGCGTGCTCGAGTGGCTTCGCCTTTCCCGCAGAAATTTGGCACTGGGTGCGCTGCTGGCAGCCGGTGCTGTCACGATCGCTCGCCCTACCCGTAGGATCATAGTGTGGTCGGGATCCTGGAGAGGGGATTTAGGGACGGTAAATACTAGAAGAAGCAGTGACGCGCGGTGGGCGAAACCAGATGTGTGGTTCTCCAGAGGGTCATTAGCAAACAAGACCTTTGCTACTGTCCATCAGTAATCTGCGGCTCGCGCTGGTCAGTGTGTGCACCTGCTGATACCGGTGAAATAAGCCATGTCCAAAATCCGTCCTGTGGCCACCTCTGTGCAAATACGGGCTAAGGCCAAGGATTTGTCTTGGCCTTATTTTTTCTGGTGTTATTTGAGAGCTAAGTAGCATGTTCCAGGTTGTTAGGACAGCTGCAAAAATAGATGTGTGCTTGGATTTCCAAGAGGTTTTAGGTTGTGTGAATAGAAAAACCGTTCCTGAACAGCTTTTGGGATGCAGCCAGTGAAAAGCAAGGATGCAAACTTCAACAATCTTGCCCTGGAAGGAATCAACCTTTTTCCTAAACATTGGTATCTTTGTATTTCTTTTGCCAACAATGCATAATTTGCTAACAGATTGCACTGCAGTTCATAGTGCAGTCGTCGGGTCAGGGCAACACAGGCAGATGTTGATGTAGCGCCTATGCTTCAGCAGCATCAGCAGCCCCACCTCGGAATGTGTTTAGTGCACTCTTTTCATTGCCTTGGCTTTTTGCATCCTGCTGCTGGCTTCCCAAGAAAGGGGAAAGAGAAAAGGAAAATCCTGTCTTGTTACAGGCTAATAATTAAACAGTTCAGTGCAATAAGTAAGAGGCATGTCACGATCTGTAGCACTGCCAAAAGGAGTTGCAGCAAATAATACACATGGGAGCCATTTCCAAAGAAAAAAGTCACAAGGTACTTTTGTAGTGGAGATTACTAAGTATTCCCTCTTCCAGTCCCCAGTAAAAAAATAGCACCAGTGTCATCTCACTGCTATCGAAAAAGCCTAGAAATTAGTCAGACTATGTTTTTTCTGCGTTGAGAATTAGTGTTAGTTGTTTTTCTTAACATTTTCTCTCAGGTACTTGCATCCCTTGCAACAGGGTCCAGACAAAATAATAGCACTTTCTATGAAATTCGTATGTATGACATTAAGCCGTCAAAGATGAAGGAGTTTGTGGAAATGGTCAACAAGTACTTACATCTTCGCACAGCTCACTCGGAGCTGGTGGGATTCTGGTCCGCGGAGCTGGGAACGATGAATAAGGCTGTCCACGTTTGGAAGTATGGTACGCTCAGCATCCCTTTGTGCTGCTCTGCTCTTTCTGTCCTCCCTGTCTCCTAGGCATGAAAGCAAGGCGAATGCTTACCCGGCTTTTGTTAGTTTTGCTGTTAGAAACTGTAAAAAAAAAAATTGTACATGTACTGATTACTGAAAAGAACACGTTAGAGCCTGTCAGGCCAATATTGACATGTTGGAATGAGAGAGTTATAACTGTTCTTAAACAGTTCCTGCTCAAAACAGGAACTGTAGCAGGGTGCTTTGGTCATGGTAAATATTTTTTAGATTAGGGCCAGTTCCTAAACCACAGATATCCTCAGAATTTCAAATTTGCTGGGAAAAAGGTTGAGACCTCCTTAATAAGATAGTGCATACAAATGCAAACAATCTATGTGCAGCCTGTGTTTATATGCATACTTAATTATTCCTAGATTTTAGTCGAGTGTAACAGTCACTCCCCTAAAATAAATGAGCACACAGTTTGCATGCCTGAACTCCTTCACCTGCACTGTGCTGTGGTGGTGTCCTGGTTTTCAGATGCAGTAGCATAGTAATAGGCCAAAGGGGTGTGGATAGCAAGGGAGGAAGCGACCATGTAGTGGTCGCTTCCTCCCTTGGTCGCAGTTCAGCTGCTGGCTGGGGCTAAACCACCACGGTTCTTTTTGGCATTGTGGGGCACAAAGGTTGGGATAATGACAGATCTGACCAGGGCACGTTAAAACAAAGTTGTTATATAGTGCATTAGTTAAACACTCGCTGGTCACAGTGGTGGGGTTTTTTTGTTCACGTAGCTGTGGTATGTAAACCCTTACTTGCTGTATGCATTCCCTGTGGGAGAGGGTTCTCATTTTGTTGTACTGTGTAATACTGACTTACAATAACATGACTGGTCACAAGATCAAGCTGGTATTTGTATGTGGCTTTACTGTCATGATCTTGGATGCTGACTCTTGGGATTTATTAATGATTGCACCCAATCTATGGGGAAGAGGGGGATGTTCAAGCCAGCATGCTCCCGTGTCTCCTAAATATGTTTCAAGTCCTGTTCAGGGTTACAAAAATAGTTTTAAGAGTACCACCCAGAGATCCGCCCTGAGGCCAGATAGTTGTGAGTGGTATGGTGGGCAGGAGAACATTGGCATGTGAACATCTAGAGAACTTCTTACCCCCAGTGGTTTGGAACTTCATTCCTGAAACTACAGGACCCTGATGAAGTGACGGAATATTTGAAAGGAAGATGTGTGGCTGTTCAAGAGGCACAACTCCCTGCCCTGTGCTGATGCCTGCCCAATATCTGCCCAATGCTGCTGGATATTAGGTAGGGGAAAGAGAGGGGAAACCGACTGGCACTGTGGCTACTCAAGCCTCAGCAAGAGGCACTGATACTATTCAAACCCTGGTGATGGGCATTGTGTCTACTCAGCTCCAGGGACAGTCACTGCAGCTGAACCAAATCAAACCGTGCTGGTATCAGTCACCCCTATACAGAATAAATAGTTTGTTTAGTAAGGAATGACCATTTTGAGGCCAGGAGCAGTGAGCCAGAACTAGAGGTAATCACCCAACTGTGTCTCTAGGTGAGCTCTGAGATATGCCAAAAGTATCGGCCTTCATCCAGGTGAGCCCATTGTTACCCGGCTGCTCCAATGCCGGGATAACAGAGGTAGTCTCTCTAATTCTAAGTTTAGCGAAGCAAAGCAGTTGGGATCCCTGGATTCCTGNGACTCTTGGGATTTATTAATGATTGCACCCAATCTATGGGGAAGAGGGGGATGTTCAAGCCAGCATGCTCCCGTGTCTCCTAAATATGTTTCAAGTCCTGTTCAGGGTTACAAAAATAGTTTTAAGAGTACCACCCAGAGATCCGCCCTGAGGCCAGATAGTTGTGAGTGGTATGGTGGGCAGGAGAACATTGGCATGTGAACATCTAGAGAACTTCTTACCCCCAGTGGTTTGGAACTTCATTCCTGAAACTACAGGACCCTGATGAAGTGACGGAATATTTGAAAGGAAGATGTGTGGCTGTTCAAGAGGCACAACTCCCTGCCCTGTGCTGATGCCTGCCCAATATCTGCCCAATGCTGCTGGATATTAGGTAGGGGAAAGAGAGGGGAAACCGACTGGCACTGTGGCTACTCAAGCCTCAGCAAGAGGCACTGATACTATTCAAACCCTGGTGATGGGCATTGTGTCTACTCAGCTCCAGGGACAGTCACTGCAGCTGAACCAAATCAAACCGTGCTGGTATCAGTCACCCCTATACAGAATAAATAGTTTGTTTAGTACGGAATGACCATTTTGAGGCCAGGAGCAGTGAGCCAGAACTAGAGGTAATCACCCAACTGTGNCAACTGTGTCTCTAGGTGAGCTCTGAGATATGCCAAAAGTATCGGCCTTCATCCAGGTGAGCCCATTGTTACCCGGCTGCTCCAATGCCGGGATAACAGAGGTAGTCTCTCTAATTCTAAGTTTAGCGAAGCAAAGCAGTTGGGATCCCTGGATTCCTGGTCTAGGGAAGGGGGTATTGACAAAGTGATTGGGAAAAAGACCCAAGTCCGCAGCCACTGGAACTGACTTCTGTCAAGTGTGAAAGGTATCCTTAAATAAAGATGAACATCACCCAGGAAAGTGAACCATCATGTGGAGAGGTATCCCATACCTGAGGGAGTTAGCCATGTGGGAGATAGCTCATTATGACCCAGACAACATGCCGCTACCCACAGACCCTGCCAAGGCAGCCAGCCAGTGTAAGGGGAAGTTGGAAGTTTGTACAGAGCTCACCATAGTTCATATGCCAACTTACTGGCAGTAACTGACTGGAAAGGTGAACAGTGGATGAAGCTTTTCATGTAAGTGCTGTTGTTACTCTTCCTCTTCCTTTGCTGTCCCAGTAAACTTTATCTCAACCTACAAGACTTACCTTTTTCTTATGATCTTCTTCCCCATCCTGCAGGAGCTGGGGCGGGGGGGGGCAGTTTGAGCAAGTGGTCTTGTGCTCAACTGCCAGCTGGGGCTGAACCACAACAAGGCGGGCAGCCACTCCATCAGCCCCAGCTTCCCAAGTGCATGAAGCATTTTATTACTGCTTCAGCCTTGGCTTCTTGCAGTATAATCAACTTTTTATATTATCCAAGTCAGTGCTGAACTGGGATGATGCTGGTGAGCCGAGAGAAGCTACAGTTATGAGATACATGAGGTATGCTGGCTGAGCTCTTTGTGGAGCCCAAGGAAACTTGATAACATGGGTTGTGGAGAGGTGGGCAGGCACACAGGTATAACTTCTTTGTATATCTGCTGCAGTACAGGGTATATCTTTATGCTGAGACAGAATTTGTTTCTGAAGTCCTCAGTCTGCTCGATGGAATCCAGCACAGTACCTGGTTGGAATAAAGAGGCATCCCTTTTGTCCTGGAGGGGTGGAGGGACCAGCCACGCGTTGCCAGGAATATTATGAGTTTACATGCATCTATAGTTAATAAATTATCCTGTTTCTCAGTACTTTTTAGCCTTGTTCGTTCTTTAATATATTAAAAAAACAAAAACAAAACACCAAACCCCACCCACCCATTTTTACAATACACATGGAGCTTTTAATTTGTGTTCCTAGTGGTTGTATATGTAAAGTACAACATCTTTTCTGCCTGATTTATCAGGCTGCCTGCTTATATTTTTTTAGTAGTTAAAAATAATTGGTAGGTTTTTCTCCTGGTCCCAAGGTACTGATATTTCTCAAGGGACTTCCCATTCTCAGGTGCTGGATTTTTCTCTTGTATTATTGAAAGCTGTATGCATACACATACTGCTTATATACTGCTTAAGGTGCCACTGCAGCCTAACCAATTGAAGTTCAGGCTCTGTTAATTCAGTGGATTTTTTAAAAAAGAAAAAAATTAGATTTTGGGCACATTATAATGATTTATGTAGCTGAAGAAACAAACATAGCTTCTATATTTTAACATCATTTTATATAAACTAAAACTCGTGTTTTTCTTAATTTTCTTTTGCTAGGCTAATATTCCATCTGAATTTCCTTTTCCACTTCAATTCTTTATCCACTGTGCCTTCTCTGAGCCTCCTTTTCCTTGGTAACTGTTGCCACATCCAGTATGTCCTGAGGATATAAACCTTTCTTAACAGTAACATCGCTTAATGTATTTTAACTTTTTTTCATAACCTGCCTAGCTGAAGCAGAGATTTTTGCAGAATTTAAAGGAAACTTACTACATCTGCCTCAAGCTAATAATCTGTTTCAAAATAGTATTTCAAACTTACCAAAGTGCAAGCTGCTTCCTTGTAATTACACATTTTGTTTGTGGCTGATATAATATTAAGTGCCTTTTTTTTCCTTTTTTCTTCCCCTTTACAGATACTTTTGCTCACAGAGCAGCAGTGCGTCATGCACTAGCCAATGACAAAGACTGGCAAGGGAAATTCATCTCTGCAGCTCTCCCCTTGATAGAAAAGCAGCACAATGAGGTTGCTTATCTGGTACCCTGGTGTCAACTTGGGAAGCCTCCAAAAGAAGGGGGTAAGCTTATCATCTGATAAGTTACTGATGCTGATGCACTAACAAAAATTAGTGGCTTAAAATTTAAACCAGGTTTTATAACCCATTATGTAACAAGTACATATAGCCATGTGAAAAAGGTGCCATAACACTGATGAGGGACAAAGTTTTTAAGCAGGATCCTCCACTAACTTAAATCAATAACTGATTGGAGTCCTGATCGTTAAGTTTCTAAAAAGGTCTCAATCACATAGTAGTGGTCACAGCAGTCACCCTGAACTTGCTTTGTCCATCTCTCAGTGAGAAGGCATTTCCTAGAGGCAGTAAAGACAACAGTTGCTCTTTTCCACAGTTTTTTTCTCTTTTATTAACTTTCTTTGATGTCACTGCTGCCTTCACATAATAGCTTTAAGAAAAAAAAAAACTAAAAATATTCCATAGTATTTTAAAGATATGAGGCAAGCGTAATGTGTTACAATCATAGATTAGGCACAGATGTCCTGTCCTGATGTATTTTTAATCCTCTCCATAGCAAATGTATTATTAATAATATTGACCATTACATGATTTATGAACATTTGCAGTCATGGAGTGACATCAAACAGGCCTTGTGTTGGCCTTCAGTGAGTGCATACATACAGTAATCATTGTTCTTTCTTTCCTTAATGGTTCTTAATTTTGTGCTGAATTTTAAAGCAGTCCAGTTTTTCTCTTAAAACTGGTGTGCTGACTTTTCAAACACTTGATTCCCACGTTAGTTTATCTCCCGCTCTTTGTTGGAGAATGAGGCCAGGCCTACATTGCCAGCTTTCTGTTAGGGTGTCAGTAGTTATGAACTCCAGAACCTAACTGAACGGAAAGGGGCGCAGATAATGTGTCTTTTAGCAGACTGGTTTTTTTTTTGGGAAACCATGCCATCTGTCTACAAACAAGGGATATTATTTGGCAGAGCAGATGCTAAGCAAGTACTAGTCTGTTGGTTATGCCTTCAGATCTTGCTGTGATCCCTTGCCAGGAATCAAAGGGGTTCATAAACTATTTCAATGCCAGAAAAAATTGCCAGTCTCAGAAATGGCTGCTGTGCATTGTTCAGTCAGCCATCCAAATGCCACAAACATGTGTATTTGTGATTTCTGCAAAGTAGTCTGACTCTCCTCATATTTCCAGGTAACACTGAAAGTTGTTAAGTTGGGCTTTGTGTGAAACCTCCTGTTCCTCAGGGTCCTGGTATAAGTATCTGCATGTGAACCAGCTCATTAGTGAGCCAATGGCTGTGTGCATTTGTGAGCCCATGTGCTGTGACATGTCATGTGCGCTCGGATGAAGGGGCAGTGTCACATCCTGCTGACCTTGAATGACAGGGAACTGCAGAATTAGTTTCACAATAAATACAACTGTGACACACACTGTTTGAGAACTGGCATATTTATTTATCTATCTTTCCTTTTTTGTGGTTGTCTTTGCCTTTTCCTACAGGAGTATATGAATGGGTTACTTTCCAGATGAAACCTGGTGGGCCAGCATTGTGGGGCGATGCATTTCGCGCTGCCATCAATGCTCACATCAACACAGGCTACACCAAGCTGATTGGTGTTTTCCACACAGAGTATGGATTGCTTAACACAGGTACTGCTTGATTTCTTATACAGACTTTAGCATAAAAGGGCGGCAAACCCTCATCCTGGATCAGGATTGGTCAGTGTGATGGAAATGTCGGTGGTTATCACCAAGGTCCTGTCAACAGTCCTTGAACAAAGCTTTGTGTATTGGGTTATAGGCTTAAGTCAGGTGCTCATATTGTAAAAGACTCTCCAATCTTATCTTAAACAGTCAGACCTTTTAAAGACTCAGCAGAGGATCTTCCCACCACTTACTTACTTGAACAGTTGTTTCTGCTAACTGCAAGGCATCCAACATGTTAAGACAGACTGCTAGGTCTTACAGTACGCATTGTATTACAGCTTAACATTCCTCCACTGACTTTATTTGTACTTCTAGTCCACACGATCTGGTGGAATGAGAGCCCAGATCACCGGGCAGCAGGAAGGCATAGTGCCCATGAAGATGCCAGAGTTGTAGCAGCTGGTAAGAGGTGATTGATCCAGAGAATTTGCTAGTGTTACTTGCATGCGTACTGAGAAAATTAAGATTTCTGATTAGGCTACTGTCTTAATTAAATATGCATTCAATTTCAGTGCGGGACAGCGTCAGATTCTTGGAGTCCCAGCAAAACATGCTCCTAATTCCTTTGCAATGCTCGCCGCTGAAATAATCTTCCAAAGAATGTCATTGATGACAGGAAGGACAAGATGGAAGTGCTGTCAGGAAGTGCCAGCACATAGGTCATCACGTGCTCATGAACTGAGCTAGGCGGTCTTCAGTTTCCAATAAATGGATGCAAAATGTTGATCACTAGCCTTGATTTACAATAAAATTTTTCACTCTGATTGAAATTTTTAATCAGAAGTTTATGATGATGTTCCTGTATCACCAGGAAAAAGGAGTCGAGCCACCTTATTTGCAGGATAAACCACACTTCACCTAAATTTTAACTCCTCAGTTCTTAATGCCTTTCTGCATAGCTAAGTTACTTCTCAAACATACTTTTCCTACATTACAACCCAGGACCAATAAAATTTTCCCAACATAACTTTGGTGACTTTTGTAATGATCACAGATCTTGGCTATTGCCTACTGGTCTAAGATGGAATGCTTCCACATATCCATTACCCAGTTATGTTTTAATTAGACTTCTCATTGGGATACTTTGCACTGATACAGAGTAAAGTAAAACATCAGGGATCACCTGTAGGAAGTGCCGTAGAGAGGCTGGTGAGGTAGTGGGTCCCAATAAACTTTGCCACAAGAGCATCTTGTTACAGGTTGCTTCAACCTTTTGTTTTCAGTAAACACCTCCTCAGAACTATTACACACATAATGCTTTGCCACAGGCATTTTAATATTTGAAACTGATTGGCCTTTCTGGTTCAGCTGTGAAGTCAAACTCAGCTGAGCATATTCATGCTCACATTCTTCAAAATGCTGTTTCCCTAGCCTGTTTGAAGCCAAATAGATATTCATAAAGCAGGATTTTTTACTGTTTATAGCACAAGCTTTTATTTTTAAACTGTGAAATGATAAACTCCCTTCTCCAATTACAGCATCCAGCAGGTTTTGTGTTTTGGTCAACAGTGTGAACAGCAGCAGGACAGAGGGCATATGGGCTAATTGTATACGGTGGTACCAAGCACACTCTTCTGCAATTTAAAGGCCACTAACTGGCAGAGTAATCACCAATCTGAAATGAGCAATTGATTTCACATCTCTGCTGAAGTATCATTACAGAAGCAATAGCCGAAGTGCATAGATATCTCTTGGAAGGCACAATAAAAACAGATCTAGGCAATTATGGATACGCCCGTAAGTACATAGATGGGATGCAGCTGCTGCAATAAGGGAGGATAGTGGAACCCACTTCCTATACCTAAGTACTCATACTCTGATCCCTCCAACAGAAACATCTCCAGCATTCTCAGGGTGGAACAATCACTACTTCAGAGACAACTGTGTTCTATTTTACAGATAACATTTTAAAACATAAATGGCTGATAAACAATTGATTCAGAACGTTGCATTATGGCAATTAAAGGGTACTTTTTTAGTAACAAAAACATGGGCAGAAAAAAGGGACAGTGAATTTATAGGACTTTTTTTCTCCACAGGAATGCAAAAGTTGTGTTCTTGTTTACTGGAATAAAAAAATAGAAAGCCATACTAAAACAGTGCTTTTTTGGTTTTTGTTAAGTAAAAATACTTTTATTGTTGCCAAGGAAGTGTACTTGGGATGTTAGAGATGTGCTTTATTCTAAAGTTTATTATTTTTTGACAAGAGGATGACAAATTGAGCACATTATCTAGTGTCCTACCTGGTGCTTTGGGTAAAGACAGAAGATGTGGGAAATTTTAACTGGCTTATTTCAGGATGAATTTTCCTGATTATTGGCTTCTGGAGCTTAACTAGTTGTCAATGGGTCTACAGGCAGGAGAAGGCAAAATTTTAAAATCAGTTTTCCTTTGAGCAAACTGTCCATTTTTCTCCTTTCATTTGTAAATTGCTGTTAAAATCAACCTAGTATTAACTCAAGTGACCTTCCTTTAATTTGATATTTGCTAAGGATTAGCTGTGTTTAAGGTATTTTGCATTCTTCCTACACAAGGTTTTGCTTTGAGGGTTTTGGGTTTTGTTTTGGTTTTTATTTTAGCGAAGAAGAGGACAATTGCCTACTTGCCTTTTGCTACCTCTCTAATGTTGATATTGAGAGGCAGGTACCTGACTTGGGATTTAAGCATCTAGGCAAGTTTGTTAGGCTCTACAGCTGTATTTGACACCTATCACTTTTTTCAAGAGTTGCTAGAGACTTGTAATTTACTATCTTTAGAAGCTTAAAGGAGCATTTTCTTTAAAAATCTTGTGTCACCTCACTTACCTAAGAACAGTATGTGCCCTGTGCTAATTTGTACGTTACGTGTCATAGTTCACAGAACAAAACCAGGTAAAACAAGGGCTGCTAACAGCACTCCTCAAAAGAGCATACACAAAGATGACACTTTGAAGACCAATGGTGCCATAACAGCTTTATTTTTTACTTAATACAAGGCAATTAGAGTGCCTTTTAATACTCCACATAACAGTTATTAGCAAATACAAATATATATACTTTTTTTTTGCTTTTAATGAAAATGTCCATTTGAGGATTTAACTTAGAAATTTCAGTTGTGAAATCTATGATTTTTGCAAAGTTAACATATTCCAGTGCAAAAATAGATCCCATTACAGATAGCATAAAGTGCTTGGAATGAAGGACCAACTATAATTCAGGAGGGAGGGATAAGCACAAACTGGTGGTTTAACCGTGGGGAAAATACAACTCCTTACTGAAATATAAGTGTACTACAAAGAGGGATGCAACATGTCATTAGTATTAAAGTGTTTAAAATAAGTTAACACCTCAGTGCAGTTTCATTATCAAGAGTGGTTCATACACTGTATGTGACTCTAGAGTGATTCTTCACCAACACACAGTTGAAATAGTAAATTAGTGGCTGGCTGAACTTATTCCCTGCCAAATCTTCATGTAAGAGTTGCATTACGCTGTTTATTCAGTACAAACAAGGCAGATCAGAGCTGTGAAACAGTTCAGTTAATATCCATATTTACTGTAACACTGTCACAGATGGCAGACACTATGAGCATGACAGTCACAGGGCAATAGGAATCAAAAATATCTTTTTGGTGGGCTAAGGCAAGATTACAATGTGACACTTGTTTCCTGCTAAATTAATTATTTACATAAGCAGTTACAAACAGCAAACCACAGCCCTTTCAGTACCAAATCTGAATCCTCCTAGAACTCATTTTAGTTCTACATGCACTAGTCTGGTGCTGTACAAAACAAAAGCCCTTCACTTCAGTGAATTAATGCTGATTTGTAATTGTGATTTTTAGCAGTGGTAGGCATTCAATACATGCTATTTGTTTCAATGAAATCATAACATAACTGCAGCCAGTCAGTGAAATCATGGCTGTAGCTCACCTATTTAGTAATTTTTCTGCACCTGGAAGACTGGTGTATTCATCACCCTGTAACTCATCCCCACAGGGTGATGATGCCGTAAAGGTAATAACAAAGCATGTTTTAAGTGAGGTATAGCAATCCCCATTACACTCCATTTTCAATCCCCTTAGCAATGTATTATACAGGTTAACAAAAAAAACCAACCAAACAAAAAAAAAGTATGAAAAAAGGCACTTCAGCAGAGCGTGTAATAAGCTCTTACTTTATCCCAAGGCAGGACACAGCAGGAACTGGGAACTTGTGCTAAATATTTAACTGCTGATGTATTAAAAATGCTGAATTGGTCAGCATTACCAAGTATACCTGGAAATATATAATCAACCTTCTTCAGGCTCATGCCAGCCTCTCCACTGTTTGCTGGGCTGCTATGGGCATTCACAGAAGAAAATGGTCCATGACTGATTCATGGTGGAGTTAACATCAAGGGCTATTGCAGAACCTGTATGGATATTTTAAGGCGGAGGTGTAACATACAGGAATAGCCATGGGACTGCACTTGGGTTCAAACCACATTACTGAACGTATTTCTCACTGTAAAAGCAAGACAGAGGGAACTGTAAGTGTATTAACAAAAGCCTACTCTCCCATGAGTATTGTACAGTATGAACAAGAATTGGCTGTTCTTATCATATGCCCCCCCATTATTCTGACTTTGGAACACATTAGATATGATTGACTTATGGAACTGTAGAAATTTGGTTTTCAACTAACTTGTTCTTGAAGGGTTTTTTTACTGAAGTTCGTGACACTCACAGTAAGGGTGTATTCTCCAGTTAGGGATCACCTAATGACTGAAACTACATTGCACAACAGAAGCAGAAACTTATACATAAATCTAACGTTATACCAGTTTCCAAAAGGGAAAATTTTAGTAACTGCAGATAGCAGCTGATTTCTAGAGTCTGGAACTCAGATCACAAATGTAGCTATCACTGAATGGATAAAATGAGACCATAGCATTATAGGCATAACGTAAAAGAAATACTGTGGCTACAAAGATAACTGAAAGCACTTTCAATCCCTAATTACGTTACCTACCTATTTAAAGTCATAAATAATGCTGTTAAAAAATCTACATCTCATTTATAGTTTTATCTGGCAAAGCCAGAAATGGCAACATGCTAGTGCTAAGCAGTAACTTCAGACAATGGGTACCTTTCCGGTGCCAAGCATGGGGTTAAAGAACAGATATTACATATCTGAGAGACATCTCATGATTTAGAACGTGCTCTTGGCATTAGCAGCTTGCACAACTACTGAATTTGCTGCTGTGGTCCACACCCTAGATCTGCTTCTCATCCACTTCCTTCTACTAGGTATTCATGCAGCTGCTGCAGTACCTCAGAGGAGCAGGAGCATACTTAACTACACAAAAACCTAGTCAGAGCAGGTTATTGGTTGTGATGCTGGTGGGACAATCTTCTGCATTTACAGGGTTCACAGTTCTGTATATCATGACTTACTGAGGGGGACATATGATGACCTACCTCTTGACATACCACCTGCATAGCACTGCTTTGTAGCCCCAGATTTGTCACCAACTGACCCTACACTAGTCTAGGAAAAGCAGCCAGTCAGGTTATATTTTCACAACCTAAGGCTACAACATGGTGGTGACTCTTCCTGCTACTATCTGTCTTGGTGCATTCATTGCCAGAAATGGATGTAGCACCAGGGAATTCCCACTCCTGACCTGACTGCCTTAAGACTAAAACATGCATGTCTAAAATATCTATAAATAACCACTGGCCATGATTCCTCAATGAACTATTTTATCAACCCTAGTAAAAACATACTGTACTGGACAAGGTACAGTATGGTTGAAAGCCCACAGCATCTGTTGGGTGCTTTACCACAGCTTCAGAGTTATATTGTAATGAGCTTGGTTCAAGTCTTTCACTTGAGAACAGTACGAGACGACTCCACGAGGTGCTGTCCCTGTAAAGGAATTTTCTTTTCATTGCATTGAATTGCATTGCATTGAATGGTTATCAGTAGAGTGTCCAGTTTCTCTTCCTCTGTCTGCTTCTTTGCAAGTATCCTATTCCAGGAAAAGGAAGTTTGCATTCTGCTTTTAATTTCTTTGCTGAAACTGGTTCACACACAACTTTCTTTCACCTTCTCATCTTGCAGGAAAGAATTAAGGATTGCAATGTCTAGCACAGTCTGGTTTTTGTGCAATGACAGGTCTTTAGTGTGGTCGTCATCACTTTGGTCCTTAGCAAAATTTACAAATACCTACAAGAGAAAAGGCCATGTCATACACCAACCTGGACTTTCATTAGGTCAGGGCATTTCATACACTGGGCTTCTGTACTGGGATTCAGTACTCCATTGAAATGCACTTTAAAAGATAGGTCCAGTACACTGGTAGATTTACTCCTACGTCTGCACAAAGAAGCTTTTGGCAGGCAGGCTACTAAAAACTTACTTGGTCAAGTGTGGTCTGAGAAACCGAGTAGTCTTCTATGTGGAGCCTCTTTTTGTTCTGGGAGAGAATACTGAATATTCTGGCCAGGGAGGATGGTGAAGAGGGAAGCTGGTACTGCAGCATATTCCGGTGCTTCTCCTTCAGTACACTTCCAGGGAAGGCATGCCCAAAGAAATCCTCCACAGGCTTCAGGTCTGGGTTTGCCCCTGCAATTCTCACCACTATAGTGTAACCATCACCAAACCTATGAACAAGATGGCCAGCACAGGAGTTAAGTGCCTTTGAAAGAGAAGTGCTGCTTAAAATCCAGCAGAATTTCCCTCCAGCCAGAACAGCAATGGGAATATTGCATGAGGAATTATGGCCAACTGTGTCTCCCTAAAACATAAAGCTCATGGTATGAGAAGAAAATAGCTACCTGTTCTTTAGATGTTGGACGCTGCCCAGACACCTGAATCGCCCATTGACCATTATTGCCATTCGGGTGCACAGGGCCTCACATTCTTCCATGCTGTAGGAAGATGGAACTTTATTAGCACTGCAAGCAGCAGCAATGGGCAGAACAGCCAAACAAATTTTGGCATCCAGCCCTAGTAGATGCAAAAGACAGGTTATGATACCACTGGGCTGCTACTTGCCTGTGAGATGTGAGCACCACTGATCTCCCCTCTTTGATTACACTCAGAGCACAGTTCCACAAGAAACGACGTGCTTTGGGATCCATCCCTGTT
This sequence comes from Heliornis fulica, assembly GCA_013399135.1. Taxonomy (NCBI): domain Eukaryota; kingdom Metazoa; phylum Chordata; class Aves; order Gruiformes; family Heliornithidae; genus Heliornis; species Heliornis fulica. Next base: position 137,647 of record VXBZ01008804.1, on the reverse strand, counting down.
GTTGGCTCATCCTGCAAAACACATACAGACACGTTAATGCTATTACATTCTACTGAAAATACCTCACCCCTGAAATGACCTGTCCATTCTGATTATGCATAATTAAGTTGAAAACTCATTTTCCAAAATGAGAAAATAATTTATGCTCCAAATTTTAAACTGGCAAACTGATTTTTCAGAAATGAGGAATGCTGCGCTTATACTGCAATGATAATGTGTTGAAACATCCAGTTCTAAAACGAATCAATTAGCTTTAATAAAATCAAGCACTAGATTACTTTTTCTTGCACTGTGAACTTCAAGGACATCCTCAGGATTACTGATTTTAATGCAAAGAATGTCAGAATATTTATTTCCAATTTTCACTCAATTATGAGAAAGGACCGATTCTCCAGCATAGCAAGATTTGCTAGTGTCCAGGAGGAAGGCTGTTATATTTTGTCAGGATAAAAATCTTTGCAGCAATACTAAGGTGCTACAGAGCTGGCAGTTTGGCATCATGTTTGTGAACCCCAAATTCTTCAATGATTTTTCAGAAATAGAAGCCTAGAGGCACATTATAGCTTGCAGATACATTTAAATAGGGAATATGTTATTTCCTATGCTCTTTGCTCACGTTTAAGTGACTAACGATCTTTTTAAAAATTAGCTGGCTGTGAAATATCTAGACTTCATCTGCGTTTACTTTTTCTGTCGCCCAAGGAAGACTTTAATGACCAAAGATTGCAGACTCACCAGGAACACTACAGGAGGCCCTCCAATGAGGGCAATGGCTGTGGAGAGTTTGCGCCTGTTCCCACCACTGTAATTCCCAGCATATTTTTCTCCGTATTTCACAAGGCCAAGTTTCCGAATTGCCCACTCACCAACCTACAAAAGACAGCACACCACCATCTTGCATCAAGCACAGTAACATCTGCACAATGAGATTTTCCTCATGAGCCTTGACTTCATAAACATTTCTGAGAGGAGCCATTCATTCGAGGATTTCACGTGGCATGGATATGGGTTTTCAAACACCCTGTTCACCTCTAGATCAGGATATATGCAATCCTGCACCCCTGGAGGCCAGAAAAATCAAGTGGCTGCAGCTTATTTGGTTTAACATCAGCTAAGCCACATTAACCACTGGTGTGGTGCTCTTCACAGCACTGGCTTTAACTGGCTTTCCAGCTGCTGTGGGCTTGCAGCAACTATGTAGTCACTACTGACAGCCAGTAATCCCACTGTGGTGCACCGTATCCTTTCAGACAGATGGGGTGGATCTGGTTTGTTCTTCAGGGTATTGCTACTTATGCCAATAGATAGGCATTGGGGATTAAAATGTGTAAGGGGGAAGAGCTTCAGCTACTATTCATCTCATAACCAGAACCTGGTTTCTTTTTATACGGGGCTGGTGGAAACCTCACTAAAGTAGCTCACCAGAAACCTTCAAATGAGCTTTATGTGTCATTACTACTCTTCAAGAGGGATTCAAACTACCTGGACATACCCTAGGCACCAAATCTGGTCTTATGCAAAGCACTGGCTACAGATGTCACCTCCCTACCCACAGCAGTTCCCACTCTGCAGCACACACAACACATACAATGAATACAGAAAGAGCACACAGAAGCGTGCTGCCTGGTACTGGCATCTGTCATTAACTGCCTAAAGACTGTTAGTGTAACTATGTCTGAATGCTCCAATTGCAGAACAAACACCTGGAAAGGGAAGAGCCAGCATGAGGCTTCGGATAAGCTGCTTGCTCCTAGGGACTTCCAACTACAGGTGAGGTACTGCATGGTCTGCAGCTGCACAACTCATAAGCTCCTAAAGGAAAGCAGTCATTCAGTGGAGAAGTGCATACACTGTGAGCGTGCAGTGTTTGCCCTTCCACCTAGTACAGCTTTCTAGGGAGCTCTGAGAACACAGCTACCTTGGTTTGCCCTGGAAGAAAATGGGGCTGTACTTCACTACCTCCAGCAGCTTCACATCATGGCACTGTGTATGTTGCAAGGGACAGCACATGTAAGCAGGAGCAGTTGGCCCTATGGTGATTTACCTTGCAGACTTCTTTCTCTGGAACACCTCTCAGGAGTGCAAAGAACTCCAAGTGCTCTCGCCCTGTCAGCAGTTCATTAACAGCATCAAACTGTGGACAGTAGCCCATGTTCCGATGGACTTCTTGGATATTGGACAGGATACTGTAAAAGAAAAAACCCTTTGTTAGGATTTCAAAAGTATATGCTGCTATTTTAGGTGTTACAAGGAGGAAAGTGAAACATTTGTTTGTAATCACTGAGCTAAAAAATACAGGATTCCTACAAGAATTCCCCCTTCCCTCCCCATTTGTTTGGTTTTTTTTTAAAGACTTTTAAACGTGAAAGGACAAGTATTCACAAGAGACTCCCAAACTAAATGAGTTTTTCTAAGCTATTGAAGTACTTCACCAGACTCAGCAAAGAGCTGAAACAAATGCCAGAAGTTGAGAAAGGGAAAAGCGGGGCAGAGTTGAGTCTTGCTGGAAGTAGAAAACTGAAAGCTGGAGGAGAAAGCAACAAAGGACCTGTTTTGACACAAAGCAGAGGAAAGATGCTTGGTCTTTCACCTGTTTCCTTTGAGGAAAGCTTCTCCTCCTGTCACATCTGTATCACCAGTTAGCATCTTAAAAGTGGATGACTTGCCAGCACCATTTACTCCCAGGAGTCCAAAGCACTGGGAATACAAAAAGGCAGATGAGCACAATGTGTCTGGAAAAAGGATTGAGCTGCACCATTTTCAGCACTGACAAGAAGTAAGGGAGCAAACATGACCTTCATGACGGCTGGAGGGAGTCTTCGGTGCATTTTCAGAAAAAAAGATCCTGGACTTTCATTTTAGTATAAATCTTTAGGCTAGGAAAATGAACTGTGGTGTCACCCTGCTGCAGTACCACCACAGTGCATCTGTGCCAAACCTTGGCGGTTATCAGTTTGCCCTCTGGTCCCAAACACTGAGTGTTCGGTATCTTCTCCAAAAGCAGAGACAGCATCAGAAACTGCTTGGGGTCCTGGTAGATAGCAGGATGGCCATGAGCCAGCAGTGGGCCCTTGTGGCCAAGAAGGCCAATGGCATCCTGGGGTGTATTAGAAGGCAGTGGCTAGGAGATCAAGAGACGTCCTCCTCTCCCTCTACTCCGCCCTGGTGACACCTCACCTGGAGTACTGTGTCCAGTTCTGGGCCCCTCAGTTCCAGAAGGACATACAACTCCTTGAGAGAGTCCAGCACAGGGCCACCAAGATGACAAAGGGAGTGGAACATCTTCCTTATAAAGACAGGCTGAGGGAGCTGGGTCTCTTCAGCTTGGAGGAGACTAAGGAGTGACCTCAATGTTTATGAATATGTAAAGGGTGAGTGTCAGGAGGATGGATCCAGGCTCTTCTCAGGGATGGCCAGTGGTAGAACAAAGGGAAATGGTTCCAAACTGAAACAGAAAGTTCCACCTTAATATAAGGAGGACCTTTTAACTGTTAGGGTGACAGATTACTGGAACAGGCTGCCCAGAGAGGTTGTGGAGCCTCTTTCTCTGGAGACATTCAAGACCAATCTGGACATGTTCCTGTGTGATCTACTCTAGATGATCCTGCTCGGGTAGGGGGGTTGGACTGGATGATCTTTCAAGTTCTCTTCCAGCTCCTAATATTCTGTGATTTCAGGCAATTTCCTTGGATGTAATTTGAACATCACCTGTTTCTGATCTTAGCCTACCCATTGCTGTCTGTTCATCTTAAATCTGCTGTAATAGCCAAGCAATAAATTTGACTGATAAGATTACCTCTCCGGGGGGGATTCCAACACAGATCCTATCAACTGCTGGCTTTCGCTTCATTCTGTAAATCTGAAACCAGAATAAAAAGAACGAGAAGGAGAATGTCAGGGAGAACTATAATTTATACATATTCAACACTCCAAAGACAATCTGGTTTTGATCCCACTGAATTCCTGTACATGAGATTTCTGGTGACTGCATGGTGGTGTGCCAAAAAAATCTTAGTAATGCAGAACTTCTGTCACCTTGGTTAGCTCCTTGATCTCTAAGATGTCACTCTGTCCTCCTCCACTAATTATCCTCTGTCTTTCTCTGGTTACATCCTCATCTTCATCACTGACTGGAGGCAACTTGGCATAGACAGGCCTGAAGAGAGCAATATGATAAAGTCTTAGCAGAAGGTGTCAGGGCCTCTATAATTAATATTCTCCCCACTTCATGGAGGACACAAACGAAAACTTCACCTGCAGTGAAGCAGACAACCTACCTGGGCTTGATGAAGAACCTGTACTGGATGAGCACTGTAATGAGGAAGAACACTACGCCCTCTACTGCCATGGCAAAGAGGTTCCTTCCCACCAGGTCCCATGACAGGGGGGACACAAAACGATTTTCTCCTGCCAGAAAGAGATGAAAAGCAGAGTCACATTTCCAGAACAATGGCAGCAGATTTGTATTTCTTCCTGCAGAGCTCACCTCTTTTTTCTGAATCTTAGCTACTCTTTACACTGCCTGATGATCCCCTCGATACAGTTGGCTTTATACATTTTTATTTAATGAAAACATAGAGGCGCTACCACTGTACTGACTGGCTTGGCCAATCTTGGTCAGTGATGGGTCTGGCCTTGAGCTGGCTCGTATTGGCTCTAGCCAATAGAAGTTTCTAGCAACTTATTGAAGAAAACACCCTTGAAGCCCCAAGACCACCACCAAAATCTTGCCATGCAAACCCACAACACCTAGCAACTCTAAACTTTGGGAATTTATCTACTAGGCCTCCTTCAATCCTTGTAAAACCCTAAAGAGGACAGCTGTGAAGATTGGCCAGCTTTGATCAGGTCTGTGCTGCAAATCATGCACTTTCAGTTCCTGAAAAATCAGAAGAGCAAAGGGTGCTCAGCTGGAGCAAACTTCAGCCTTCCCTGTTCAGTTCAGGCCACCATTCCCGTAATACACAATTTCACTCACCAAACCTCTCTAGAGCATCAGCCATAGCCTGGTTTTTCACCATGTCAATGAGGCCCCGCCCCAAGCAGAAGTGGGGGAAAATGAGGAAGACAGACTTTAGGATGTCATTGATGTTGTTCAGCTTCTGTTAAGACAAAAATCAAGTGCCAGTGAGTCCTCTGAGTAGAAAGCAACCACCACCTGCCTAGTGTGACCCATGTTGTGATTGACTTCTCTGTCCAACACTGCCACCCCATAAAAAAATCAAGTATTAGAAATGCTCTGCCAAGAGTCAGTGTTATTGCATTGCTCAAAATGCTATTAATACAACTAAAGAACACTGAAGGAGACCTTCATTGAAACTCTCACAATCTACAAGACTTTTCCAGACACAGGAAAATTGTGTTTGCACAGACTGGTTATCTCAGAGGCCATGGGTAGCCCCTCCCTATCCCATAAGGGAGATTACTGCTCTAATCCTTTCCTTTGTTGTATTCCAGTTGTCTTAGCCCACAGGATAGACTGACAGCAGCCTAAGGAGAGGTTCCTGTTCTGCCAGGCACTTATCTTCAGGCAGGTACATGTTTTTACTGACCCAAAACAGGCCTTGCAACAAACAACCACCATGAAGGACTGACTCCTCATGCCCATTGGCAGTGGTGTAATCAACAGGTAGCTATCACAGGGTCTCCTCAACGTTCTCCCACAGGGAGTTCTGTGTGCTGAAGGCACACCCATTATGAGTCAAATGGTGTCTGCTAAAACATCCTGTGTTGCATACAGGCAACATGAGAAGAACCTGTGCCTTTCCCAGTAGGCATCTGGCTTTGGAAAAACTGAACTGAGGTGCCTAAGTCTGCAATGAAGTTAGAGAGGTATCTACCATGGGATGCAAACCTGAGGGCAACTAAACAACTGTTTGCTTGAAGTGGCTTCTAGTAGACAGAAACTATCCCTTACAAAGAATGTGCAGAAAATTCCCCTTAAATACCAAAAAAAAAAAGCTTATTTTTACTCTAAGGATGATTGAGAATTGGAAGAGGTTACCCAGAAAGACTGAGGAGTTTCTGTTCTTGGAAATGTTTAACACCTTGTCCTGGCTTCAGCTAGGATAGAGTTCATTTTTGTTCTAGCAGTGGGTGGAATGCTGTGTTTGGGAGTTAGGATGAGAACAGCACTGATAACACCACAATGTTTTCAGCTGTTGCAAAACAGACAAGGACTGCTTGAACATGAGTATGAACTTAGTTGTTCATATCACTGTGCTAACAAGGAGGCTGGAGGCACCCGGGAAGCTGGGAGAGGACACGGCCAGGACAGGTGATCCAAACTGGCCAAAGAGAGTATTCCATGCCAGTTACATTGTGCTCAGTATAAAGGGTGGTCGGTGGGGGAGAAGGGCACAGCTTCAGGATGTGCGGTTTTAGGGGCAGTCCAGTACTGAGCTGTATGGCCTGAGGTGTGCGGTTCAGTGAGAAATCATATCCTACATCACCAGTTCTGTGTATTTTGCTATTAAGTCCTAATATTGTAATCACTCTCTCTGCTGTCCCAGTAAACCTTCCTTACCCCAACCTGCAAGGTTTGTATTTTTTTTCTTGGTTTCCTTTCCCTCCACCCCTCCTCCACCTGGAGAGAACAGCTGTGTGGTATTCAGCTCTTGCCTGGGATAAAACCATGACACATCTGATGGCCCTGAGCAACCTACTATACCTGACCCTGCCCCAAGTTTGGACTAGCCAATCTCAGGAGGTCCCTTCCCACCTTAACTATTCTGTGAACTTTACTGATGTGGGCTTTAAGACATTTCCAACAGAACTTGTGTTTGAACTGCTGCAGTAACTAACAGGTACAGGCCAGGGGCTACCCTTTCTGAAGAACTGGCTGCTAAAGGCAACATGGCACCAAAGTGGTGCTAGATCATAGACACAATACAGTGAGGAGCTTCTGGAGAAACATACATTGTTGGTGAAGAGTTCCAGGACAAAGGTTGCCACGCTACCATTGATGCCAATGAAGAGGTTCACACTGGTCAGCACAACATATGCTGTGCTGGGGATTTTGAACACGAAGGAGGCTGGGTACATGAGAGGGGTGATGGACCACCTGGCAAGAGCAAAGGCAGCAATATCAGGTAACCACTTTCCAAGTCAAAGAACCTTTCTAGTCATCTTTTCCACAAGAAATCCCTTACCCATAAAGAAACAGAAGGAGAGCCAGCACAGGCAGGTTGGAGGAGGATACATAGGACTTCTGCTGGAAGCAGATGAAGATGATGATGACTAGTGTGGCTGGAACAATGTAGTTGCACTGGAAGATAAAAAAGGGTTTATATTGGATTCCAGAT